>JAUNZO010001957.1:0-45631 GCA_031894775.1 Chloris gayana | reverse complement strand
ATATATATATATATACATATATGTGTATATATATATATATATATATACATATATGTGTATATATATATATATACTGTAAAGAAGTATTAGTCAATACTGTGTTCTACAGTGGAATGCATATTTCCCCTATTTAAGTCATGTCAGCTTGATGACTGACAATCTCAAATTTGGTCCAAAGTGAAATGTTCAGTTCAAAACATAGTTTAGAATCTAAAAATTCTAAAGAGGTGGTCCAAGTAATTTTTTTTTTGCGAGGTCCAAGTATTCACATCATCAGAACAAATAGATATATAGTCTACAAGGAAAAATATACAGAAGTAATGTCTCCAGTTAGCGTACTTTGCCATTAAGAAAGAGTTTTCAACTCCAGATGACGACGATGGTCCAGTTCCCAGGCCCTTCCCCTGCTGCATTCACACAATAGATGGAAATCATCACGGTCAGTTATTATAACGCAGAATGGTACACTAGAGAAATAGAGGATGGGAACCAGATTTGACCATGGTGTGTGCTAGCACTCTTGAAGGGCTGGTGCTTGGGCGGCAAAACTAATAATGAGTTGTTTGCTTCGGCACTGATCGTCGTTGCCTTAAATAGAAGTTTCCGCTACCGCTGCATCACGGGATCCAATGAACGAACAAGCAGAAAAAGTGGAGCAAACGTGTCATTTTCTTTTTTCCTTCTACTCGGAGATTCGATCTACATGTTGTGATCGTGCAGCACATGCATCATCCTCTCAAAGTTGTCAACTTGTCGTTAGTTTGAGCAAGCTATAGTTTCTTATATCCTGACTTTCACGTAGGTCATTGTTATCTTACTAACACTATCCAAGTCTTCTCTCTCGTTGGTACCATAATTTGATTAATTGCAGGATCTCAGAGAAGGAGCAGAGGTGACCAGGGCATGTTGTTCGAATTCAAGGTGCATTGGATCTAGTGCTAGTTGGTCATAACAAGTCTGGAATCCTACTATTTGTAGGAAGCAACCTAGCTACGTCGTGGCCATGTGGATTCCCACGACTACAAGGTCTTCTTCTAGATAAGGGAGAGCTGATGATATCAGCTACGTCTGGGTCGTATAGTTACCATCTAGATCTGGATCAAACAATCACACTAGATCCGCATTTAAGCATGCTACATATAGAATATTGTAACGACTACGGAGAGACAATTCTCAGGTCTCGTGGTAACGTAGCAACAATCTATGATCCCATGTGCGGGCAGCATGAGGAACTAGCGACTAAGAATCGAGACAATAAGTTTATCTCAACTAGTATTTCCTGTTGCAATTGCAAAGTGAATTAGCTCTCACAGTACCGATGTGAGCATATCGCTTGTACCGTTTAGCAAATAAAATATGCTCCAACGCTTGATTTCGACAACAAAATATATTACCATCCCTCCTTACGAAATTTAAAAATACATCCAGCCATTATGTTTTTTTCTTTGAAAGAAACTACGGCAACAATAATCCGTGGGCCATGAATTTTTATTGTTTTATTTTAATTCAGAATTGTAATTATCCACTTTTAATTTGTTCTAATTATAACTTTTCTTATTAATTTTCCTATCATGTTTTATTTATTTTAATTTATTTTACGATAACTCGGAACAAAATCAAAAAAATTGGGAGCAACTATTAATGAGACCATAATTGGCCCAAATTCGTGGACCCACGAGGGCACTAAGTCGCAGCCCACCCATGTAACGCCCGAGTTCAAGAGGGCTCGTGTGCAACGGCTTATAAAACAGATAATGCACCCTTGGTGGGCGATGTGGTACTAAACCACTCCCAACCTAGGACATCGGCCATCCATGACAGGTGGGCCCCATCATTTAATAGCGGACAGGTGACGTTATCGGCCCGATTACAGGCTTGGCCCACCAATTTAATTATATTAACTCTGAAAAAAACTAAAATAATTCAAAAAATATAAAAAATAATCAAAATAATTCAAAATAGTTAAAAATATTTGAAAATTCAATAATAATAGAGAAATTTAAATTAATTTTAATTATATTAATTTAGAAAAGGTAAAATAATTTAGAATATATAAAAATAATTCAAAATAATTCGGAATAATTAAAAAGAATTCAAAATAAATCAAAATAATTCAAATTAATTCAGAATAATTCAAAAAAGTTAGAATTATACAAAATAATTTGGAATAATTCAAAATAATTTTGAATAATATAAAAGAATTTGAAAATTCAGAATAATTTTCAAACTTTTGAACTGAAACTTAATGTTTGGCCCATCTAGGCCCAAAGACCAACGGCCCCGGTTCAATGACATGTGGCCCCCACATTTGGGCCATAGTTCATGCAATCGGTTCATTCGGATTAGTCCTGCTTTTCTTCTTTTGATTTGTATTTAAGTTTTCAAACTAGCTTATATTATTAAAATATTGTCCAAATTGAGCGATGTTTTTCTAAAATTTTCAAAAATCCATACCTATCACTTACTGACGCTTATTTTTTCCGAAGTTCATCTTTTGTTTCTTTACGTACCTATGTATGAAATCGTGGTTCAAGTTTAACATTTATTTAAACATTTGTATTTCAAAAACCGTAGTGAATTTTACAACATTTTTTTGTCTCGTATGCGTAACTTGATCCAAAACACACGTTTAATTTTTGATTTTTTTTTTGGAAAGTAAAAAAATGTTTGGAGTCAAATCAACAAGAATTTATGTCTAACACTCTTTCCACTTAGGGCTACAAGTCCCATTTGAATATGTTTTTCGTAAAAATCTTTTAAAGGATATATAAAAATATATTTGGGTTAGAATGGTGTTGAAACCGTGTCATGCCAGTAAATAAGGTCAAAATAACCTGTACTTTGGAAAATAAAAATGGACAAATTAATTGCAAAATTGATGCCTCTTTTGTTTTTTTTTCTATCTGCAATTTTCTTATAGTTTGAACTAATATTTGGCATACACAACTTATATGAAAATTACGAACCACCGTAATTTGGTAGAATTATTTGAAATATTTTATACATGTGAAACTCATCAAATTCATATCCTAGTTTAAATATGATACTCCCTCTATCCCAAAATAAGTGTCGCTATGGGATCCGTGCTAGCCAAACTTTCTTAACTTTGACTACATTTATAGAAAATACGAGAAACAATTATATCTCTAGATAAGTTTATTATGGAAATGTATTCAATGTTCTATCTAATGATACTAATTATGTATTATAAATATTTATATTTTTTTACAAATATTTGGTCAAAGTTGAAAGTAGTTGACTCTCGGGAAGCGAGAACGACACTTATTTCGGGATGGAGGGAGTAGTAAAATAATAAGAAGAAAATAAATAAATAATAGATTTGGGTTTGGAAACATTTGAAACAATGTCATGCCAAATTTCATATCACAAATCAATGTAGTTTGGAAAATAAAAATATAAGAAATAAAAAAAATGACATTCACCCATGCTAACGTCATCGTAGCGATATTATAGGCTTTGATGACATCAGCACGACCGATATTATAGAGTTGCCCGGAATATCGGGTGCCGATGATGTCGATAGTGCCCGATATTACCGGCTCCACCTATAAATATGGGGCCCCTTCCGGGACTTAGCCATTTTCTCACGTCTCGTCGTGCTCGAGATCCACAAGCGCCGCCGCCTCCTCCGTCCTCGAGCTCCGAGCGCCGCTCTACAGGCTCCCCGGCCGGGCGCCACCGCCTCGTCGTCCTCGCCGCCCTCCTCACCCGCCTACCACCTCGTCGTGCTCGCCGAACCTCCTTGCCGGCCGTGCTCTGCTCAGTTAGGCTCTGATTCCTGGTGACTATTAATTGTGAATTTGCAATTGGTCACTATTAACAGTGGCAGCATGCATCCTTTGGAGAAAGCTAATAGACTGAGAAATTAGATTTCTGTTTTTTTGCTTAATCACTCAATCGAGTAAGCAGTAGAGTTGTGATTAGATAGGGTTGTTTCTCAGAATTGGTTGTGTTGGTATTAGAGAAAAATGCCTTTGTTTATGTTATTTCACCTACGAGTGGCAGAATCTTGTGGGTAGAATTTTATATCTTGAACCTTAGTACTTTTGTGGGTAGGATTTTATGCCTATGCCTATGTTATATATCAATATTAGTTTCCCCTGGCATGTATATAAGTATTAGGATCTATGCTTATGCCTATGTTATATCTTGAATCCTTAATGTAGGTCTATATTTATGTTTGCACTTTCATGCATTCAGTTCAGAATAGTCAGTTAATGTACCATTGGTTTGTTCAGCCACTGATCGGGGTTGGGTAGGATTTTATATCTTGAAGTTGGAAATATGTTACATCAATCATCTATATTGTGATCTGATGCCATTAACTTGCATTCTGATTCCTGGTGAATTTGCAATTGCTATTAACAGTGGCATGCATGCTTTGGACCTTGGCTCTGCTTCGGTAGCGATCCATTGTGGATTGTTGAATTTCTATAGGTGCTTAAGCTAACTCTGTTTGTGAAATCCACTAATGGATTGTGAATTGTTGGTATGGATTGTGGATTGCTTAAGCTAACTCTGTCCGCTTGGATTTGATATATCTTGTAAATGGATTAAATCTTGGCTAGTGGATGATGAACTTGATATTAGTGGTATATCTAGCTAATGATAAATCTGTCTAGATTATTTTCTCCTATATTTCCTCTCTTTTCTCTCTTTTCTCCTATCTTTCCTCTCCCTCTCCTTGGTCTAGCCATGCTTGATGATGAAAGCGGGCAAAGTGAGATTAGTGTGGTAGCATGGACCGCATCCTCGGATGTTGGAAACATGTTGCCATACGAGTCGATGACCTTAATGATAGAGTTGGATGGTCGTTGATTCGGCAATCCGCACCGAGAGCATCTTTCTAGCAGAAGATGACTTTTAATAGGAGACGAGGTAGATGCAGGGAAGAATATAGAATGTAGTGTGTCTTTCATTAGGAAGGTTGGTACAATAATATGTATGACATATTGCAACTCGTACGACCTTAGGTAGACATGATCGGATGCTTGGGTATTCTATGGATCATCTTTGTGATGTGTATGCCATATTATATTTGATTTTTCAGAGGATATCCAAGTACCTTGACCTATTTACCTCGAGGTACTATAAATTGCGGTATGCATTGTATAATGCGCACCTGCCTTTCTTTTGAAAGCGTTCTACATTGTATGTCCTTTCTTCTCGTCTACCTCCTCAACTATATGATTTTGATGGTATCCCTTCTTTCCTTTATTTTCTCCCGTCTCATTGGTCTAGCCATGCTCGATGATGAAAGCGGGCTAAGTGATAGCGTTGGATGGCCGTTGATTCGGCTACCCGCACCGAGAGCAATTTTTACCTCTTTTTTCCTTTTAGTTGCCTCTACAATCTTCCCGATTTGACGGCCTTTTGAGCACACAAGACTTGGCAGCTGCTCGAGCTGTCTAACATGGTATTGATTTTATTTTGTATATGGAGCTATTTGTACCCATATAAAATCCATGTCCTGTTAGAGGACTTAGGCTCTTCCAAGCCTTGTGTGCTTATGTGCCTTCAACTCATGAAGAAAAAGATAGGCATGGTCGATGATGAAACTAGGCTAAGTGAGATAAGTGTTGAATTTTGGACCATACCTTACGGTATTAGATACCCGAGACCATACGAGTCGAGAACCTTAGCATCGTTGGATGGCCGTTAATTCGGTTACCCGCACTAAGAGCCATTTTTACCTCTTTTTTTTTCTTTTAGTTGTCTCTACCATCTTCCTGGTTTGACGGGCATTTTAAACACTTTCTAAGTTTGTAGCGATATTCTTACGTGTTATCTCCCAAATCTCTTATGTGTCGTCCCAAATGTAGTAAGCTTAACAATGTATCAAGGCAAAGAAGTTGTACCCATTTAGAGCCCTATGTCGATTGCATGAATCACCCGACGGTTCCGATAATTCAACATCGTTTGAGGAACCTTCTCCTCTCGAGATTCCTTGCGGTAAAAGGCAAAGTTGAGGAACTGAACCTGATTACAACCCAAACGATAGCGTAGTTGATGAGGTATCGCATCGTCAAATTCTTATTTCACGGACAATCATAGTTTAATCAAAATGTCCTCTAACTATATTTTCAATAGGTTGTTGAAACAAGTCAAAGCGCCCGACGCTTATTTCTTGAAGATGCTCCTCCCACATCGTCGGAGACCACTCGCTGCAACAACATCCACTCGCAGAAAGATGAAACAAAGGGCAAGGCAATATAAACAAGATGCATACTATCGTGCAAGTTGTTACGGCAATAGACAAGGATGGGGCACCAGCTTGGGCCTCGAAGGCGTCCACGCGAACTGGTGCAATGATTGCGGTGTCTTAGTCCAAACTGCAATCAACATTATGTATGAGCTGGCTTGACGTGCCAACCAGTTGAAAAGGACTCGTTGTGGGAGAACTTGAGTCGAACCTACATTTTCCCACCTGTAGTCTCCGAACAGGCCTAAAATGCTACTCTTAAAATCATGGGGAGGTCTCTAAGGACATTTAGGACAACCCTCAATACAAATTGTCCGAACGGTCTCACACTATTCTAGAAGTACGATTTTATCACGCCTAATGCTTGGAACTCGTTCCTCGAGAAAGTCTCCTCCGACGATGGCAAAAAGAAGAGCGAGATTTTCCAAAGCTTGAGTGAAAAGAACAAGTTGCGTCCTAATCTAGCACCAGGAGGATACAAGGCTAAAGTGAAGAAATGGAGGAGTATGGAAGAACAACGCCGACAAGCTGGGATCCCGGACCCGTTAGAAGGATGCAGTGAACGAACCCGAAATTGGGTGCTTGGGCGTTCAAAGTCCACTCGTTGATGGGCAGCCGGTGTCAAAAAGTTCTGGGGTTACTGAAGTCTTGCAAAAAGCAAAGCAAGTAGCCGCCCAATAGAAGGAAGGTATTCTCAATGCACGTGACACATGAGCTGATCGCTGCCATCGGGACCGATGAAAATCAGGGTTATACAAGAGGGGTCTCTTCATTGACAGGATCTGAAAGAAGTGTCGTCGATCGCCACGAGTGAAGAATGTAGTCGGTGTGGGCCACATGAGCAACAAGGTATCAATCATGATTGGTGGGTAAAAAACTACTACGAATTCGTGAAGAATAATCCTCAAATTGTCATCTAACCTATTGTGGTACCGGATTTTCAACTCACCATTGACAACCCAAGCCCCCATACTTGGCCTCCAAGCAGTCATGGATCTGCTCCCGATGCCACTAGGTACCCGGTGGATGACATTATGGAGAATACACCTTGCGGGCTACACATGACACTCGACAAGATAGAGAACATTCGTCAAGGTAGCAGAGGACATTGCAATCCCTGGACGTACATGTAACGATGTACCAATTCTCCAGGAGTGTGCTAGAGTCCAAGTAATCATGGATGTGGACAACTATCTCGCTTGCGACATTGATTACCCGGAGGAGGATGATGGTATTGAGACACTTGACGATGCGATTAATCATATCATTGTGACACCCCTAGTGTCACGACGTCAACAGTTCAACTTGTCTCCACCTAATTCTAGCTTCGGAAAGTATAATTCAAGAGTTAGATGCAATTTGAATAATTTTGAATTTGAAATTCAAATGCGCAAATGGTTCGGTTGTATAGCAACTCAAAAATTTGCTATGCAACAAGGTGCAACCAACAATATATGTGATGAACTATGTCACAAGAAGATTTTAGCCAATTTTTCCATGATTTATCTCAAATGGAAAGTCCTCAAATAATTCATGAGAATTCGAATTCTGGCTTGATTACGTTCGCAAATTCAAATATATTTGAATTTGGATCAATGGCCTGAACAGATGTACTCTATGCATTTCAAATTACGTGTCAGATTTTTTTGAAGCAGTCCAGATATTATCTTTTGATTTTGGAAGAAGAAAAGGCAGAAAAGCACCGAAAAGGAAAATCTCCGAGTGGGACCCACCCCCGTCTCAATCTCTCACGTCTCTCTCTCTCTCGCTCGGTCGCTCAGCGTCCCTAAGGAGAGGCCGCGCGCCACCCCACCTCGCACGCCAGTGCAGCAGCCCCGCCACGCAGCTGCTTGCCGCCTCCAGCCGCAGCGAGGATCAGGCTAAGCCCAACGCTATCCTTTCCCTCTCTCCCGTGCGTAACTCCTTTTCTCTCTCTCTCTTTGGCTCACACGCAAGAGCTTCAACCGCCATGGCCGCCACTCTCTAAATCTCATCGCGCTGCCGCTCTCGCTTTGCCCCCAACCGAGCCAAGCACAACCACAGCTCCGCATCGCCGTGATTAAGCTCTAGGAGGAAACTTCATCCCAAACCGTGACCGGAGCTTGGAGTAATTCAAGTTTTTCCCGGTGACACCATTGAAGACCTTCATCCGTGCCGCCACGAAATTCACCCGGCTTGGTGAGCCTCGTCGTCTCGTTTTCGTTCCTTCAGGACCATAACCCACCGATGCACCCAATTGATCCTTTTCCTTTCTAGGTTTGATGCCGATGTGGCCGCAATTTCAATCCATCGTGACTTTTCTAGCTGCCGGCGACCTTCTCTCGTTGATCAAGTTTCGATCCAAATGGCAATTCTATAAATAGGTATTCTTTTTCCAAATTCAGTTAAACTCCCAAAAATCATATCTAGAGCTCTGAAACTCCAAAAATAGCAAATCCAATTTGTTGGATTCCTTGTTTCATGCCCTAGCCTCTCGGTCCTGTTGAAAATCAGAAATTATTGATGGTTCTTACTAGATTGATCAGATCATCCAAAACCTAATTAATTCATAATTAATTATCTGTTTGTGATAAAAGAGCAAACTCAACTTTGTTAGTTTCCTTTTGATGTGTTCTATGCATTAGTATGATCTGATGTTTTTGTTTCTGTATGTGTGCACGATTGTAGTTAATTTGTGCATAACATGTTTATTTGTTTAGGAATAATTTACGCATATGTTAAATTCAAATTTATGCATGTGTTTTCATTAGTTCATGTCACATAGTCCTGATATATATAACTAGGTCAGAAGAGCATCCTAATTGTATAGGATTTATGTTGCATGGTAGCATGTTGATTTTTGCAAACTCATATGAAAGTCACATAAAATGATAGGTTCACGTTAAAATAAAGTTCATATTTCATGCATATGTCTTCAAGAACCATGTTTGTAACTTAGCCCTGTTTGTAACATCGATCATTTGCATCATCCATACCTTTGCATCACTTGCACTTTTCGATATTGACATATCGTTATTCTAGGAAATGTCGATGTCCTGGTCGAGGATCTTCAAAAGGAATCAACAGAAGACCCGGCACCAAAAGTTGCTAACATTTCCTTTGTAGCACAAGGCAAGCCCCAGTGCATCCTCCTAGTTTTTAAATGTTTTCTTTTCAGTATATCACCAGTAGATGTCTAGGGTGAAATGTGCATTAACCGTAGGTGTTGTATGAAACCCACATGCATTGTTTCCCGATATGACCCATGTTAGTGGTAAATTGGTTCAGGTAGTTCGATAGAAAACTGGCTATGCTTTTGTCATTAGTTTATCGGTATAATTGTTTAAACTAGACTCGGAGCATGGAGGCTTTGAGACTTGAAGACGAATCTGGAAAGCTAAACTAGAGACCGAACGAGTCTGTTTAGGAAAGAGCGAAGGCTAGAGCCTAGAGAGGACTTGTCTCGCGAGGTGGCAGATCGTTCGTGTAAACAGCTAAAAGTTGACATGTGGACGGGCCCGTAGGGGAAAGGGCAAGCACATGTGCCATACGAGGGCATGGCTTGCAAGGTTGTAGCCCCGTTTGTTGTCGGTTAAGGATCGTGTCATTGTTGGCCCTGCTTGAGCAAGTATTGAATAGTACCGAGTGGATGCTAGTTTTATGGGAACTAGTAAACTTACGTAACCTTAACAACTTGCAATGGCGTAGGATACCCGAATCCTTGGTCATAGGATCTGTTGGGGTGGATAGGTTCACAAGGTACTCGTTGAACGGCTGCCCACTCGAGGATTTGTACCCTACAAAGTTGTAGGATGTCATGGTGAACGGTTGATATACATGTTCTTAAATGATGTGTATGTCGTGTACCTCGGGTTTTCTCAACTGGTGATAAATCATTGTGTATCGCTGTGGGCCGCACCGTCGCTGCGCCACCTCCGCACCGGGGAGGGAGGAGGCCGATCGCGCCGCTACGTGGAGGGAGGTTGTCGGCCACCGGCGAGGAGGGTAGTGGCCGGCGTGTGCCGGGGAGTGAAGTGGTGGCACATGAGGTAGGGGAGAGGGGTGGCGGTTGGGGAAGGTGGGAGAGAGAGGGAAAAGATTAAAGTGGTGGTGAGAGATTTTTAGGGTTAGGGATTCTTTTATATGCCAACCATTGTTTAGTAGCAGACTGGCCACCATAGATGCGGGTCCGGATGTCCGCCACTATTTAGCAGACATGGGCCACCATAGTCGCGGGACAGTAGATGTTCGCCACTATTTTTTATGCTTAGTAGCGGACCTTGTTGTTCGATCTAAAATAGTGATGGTTTTTAAAATGCCCGCCACCGTGGTATAAATGGCTTCTACCACTAGAAGGCATTATTCTAGTAGTGCTAGATAAATAATAAAGATTAGTTTGGTCGTGTTGGCGAAAATTGGAGGGTGCATTATTATGCTGCACGGAAGATCCCCATATTTGTGTGATTGGTGGTTTGTATCTAAGAATCAGCTTGATGGTTGTCAGTAGACACATGGTCTAAAAGAAAGAAATTAGATTGATAGCCCAAATTGGAGGGTGCATTATTATGCTGCACGGAAGATCCCCATATTTGTGTGATTGGTGGTTTGTATCTAAGAATCAGTTGATGGTTGTCAGTAGACACATGGTCTAAAAGAAAGAAGCGGTGGCCCGAGTCCCCTCGAAAACGGCTCGTTCGATCACCACATCGTCATGATTCGTGCGGGACGGTGTCTCATCCCGTTAATTCCATCGCTCCATCCACCCCCCCCCCCCACGCAGCACTCCCACGTGCGCTGCCCCCACCCTACTCCCATCCCCAGCCGCCTCACCGCCGCTCCCTCTTCCCCTTCCCTCTCTACGATGGTGGCACCTCCATCCACCGCCCTCGCCCGCCCTTCGCTGGTCTCCCATCTCCGGTGCAGCAACAGCCCCGACGCCCTCTCGCTACCACCACCACCGGTGATAATGCTGCGGAGGAGACCAAGCCCTTGGTCTCCCTGCTCGCGGATCTTGCCGGGGCACGGGTTGCCCCGGGCTCTGTTGGCGACGACAGCTCGAAGCTGCCGGAGATGCTGAAGGCATGGCCTCAGGCGAGCGAGCGGTGCTCCTCCATCCGGATCAGGCGAGCAGCTGTCGGATCCGACCAGGGTAGTGGCGCATCTGGTCGAAGCGCAGCGCTCCATCCACCACGGGCTGGTCTCCATGCACCTCACAGCAGCTCGGCGCCGATGGCCATTGAATGGTGTCCCACACGCGTAGGTGGCGGCGGTAGCGGTGCCGCTGATGATGCAGCGCTCAGTGTCTGCCCACCGAGCCCGCTCTGGCACCGCTGCCCCCACGCAAGCCCGCTGCGGCTGCCCTCTCCGACCGGCCGCCTCCACCCATGTCCGACCAGATCTGGGCCTGGGAGCGCGCAGCATCCACCGGTCCCGTGCCCTCCGCCCAGGTTGGGCATGGGCTATGGGCGGTGGCGCCGGCTGTCGAGGATGCCGGTGATGCAGCGCTCGGTGCGCTGAGCTCCTACCACCACGCAGAGGCGTGACACCAGCGATCGAGGAAGGGCGTCTCCCAGGCGTCGATGACGTCAAGCTGTTGCCTGCCTGGGGAGTTCTTCATCATCAACCGGATGTCCCATCTGCACCGAGCTCCTCTCCGGCTTGGCACCCCACATTGGCCGACGGAGCTCGACGTTGGTCCACCTGCCCCAGGCGTGACCTCGCCCTCGTGCTACTCGGCCCTAGGGACTGCGGTGTGCGCGACACCTAGCGCAGCTGGGCACGGGCAAGGAGCACCAGGCGTTCCCCGACCAGACTGGTTTGATTTGATTTTTTCCCTTTCTTCCGTGATTTTTGCATAACACGGACCGAAGTGCAGATCAATCTGGCGTCTTGTTGTATTTGTTGTGTTTCTTTCTTGGGTGAGATTCAATACATGGCCAGGCTTATCATTTCTCCCGTGTTCATATCTGTTCTTATTTCTTGTGTTCCAAAGTTATGCATATTCATGTGCAGGACATGCATGTTCATGTGCTGGATGGCGCTACCGCCATCGGAGAGAGAGAACGGGAGAGGAAGCGGCGGCGCTGCAGCCGGGGAGAGGCCGGAGATGGGAGATGGGAGAAGATATAGGGTCACGAGAATGAGAGAGAAACGAGAGTGTGTCTCACCACGTGAAAAGGAGCCGCGCCGGTGTCAACACACGTGTCAGTGGACGGGGGGGGGGCTCAGGTGACCTGGGTACAAATTATATATATAATAATTGACAACTTTAAAGTGGTGTAAACATGGACAAATATGAAATATGTGCAACATTGAATGCACCTTCCTAGCATGTCCCCTACATTCTGTGTCCACTTGTTTCCGATACTCCATATATACCATGCTCAAGAGAGAATAAAAGTTCGGGAGAAACTAGCTCATGTCAAATAGACAGTAAGAAAATGATGACAGGTGTTGATATAGCAGCAAAAAGGAAGACAAAGCGACAGGTAAATACTAGGGAGTAGGGAGGAGCCAGTGGTAATGTGATCAATTGGGAGTGGAAGGTATCAAGGAAAAAAACAACGTTTCAATGCATGCATACACTCCTGATATCCAAGGAGAAGCCTCGTAAACGGACATAAACCTGCCCAACCCGGACCATGCGCAACCTGATCGAGGGTGTTCGGCAGAGCGGTGCTCCTCCCACCATGCCCCAATCCCCAATGACACTTCTATAGTGGTCATCTCAGCTACGATGACGCCCCAAGCAGGAAAGATAACTGCACAAGAACGCGAGCCAAGCGAGTGGTGACCATAGTGGTATCCCCTCTTTTGCAGTCAGCACTGTGGCTTCTGTTATCGACGAAAACCAGCTAGTGCACGTCAGTCTGGTCCAGCTCTATGATCACGTCCACTGCAGTCAAAACAGGCCATTGCTCTGCACCAGGGAAAGAAACTATTGCTGTTCTAATTTTCTATGCTGGTCCCGGGTCGTGCAATCTTCATTACTCATAATGTTAATTTTCTGGGCATTTGGAACAAGAGAAGGATTTGGTTTCCAAAGCGTAAAAGGCTGATCTCCCATAAATTTCAGTAGACTCTAGATTAAGTACCTCACCATCCTGTAAATGTGTTCGATATCGGACCAACCGAACGCATTCGTCCAAATGCAGCTCCCTGCTTTGGACCAGTGAGCATAGCGTGATTCTTTGAGCTTGGCTAGCGCCCCGCTGCATGCAGGTGGCAGCGCCCTACCGGGAGAACAAGCCTACGCACCCTGTTCCTGCTGCCGTGCCATCACGCGCCGTGGTGCATCCACTGCGTTGGCATCATCTACTACTATCACGTGTATGCCAACAGCAAGGATAAGGCCACGCTGCTCTGGACATGCATATTATGCTTCTAACTATTGAAAAGCACATGTCGCATTTTTAAGGGATCCAATCGGCATAAAGATATTACGAACAGTCTAGACAACACAAGGACACGTAATACTGCTAAATTGTCGAAAGAGTATTTTTCCATGTCTCAATCCTCTTACTTAAACAATTTATGGACGGGAGAATAACGTTTCTGAAGTGAAGTGTCAAAAGAACATTAATATTCCCAGTATAAACCCAAAGCGGATTTCTCTGCTGTCTTCCCATAGAAAAATAGGGACCTCCAGAGAATTAGTTTCTCATCATCTGCTATTCTAATGAACCAATACTTCATATGTATCAGGCCGTCCCCTATGGATATGGATGAGCTGAAAACCATGTCCTTCGCCTTAGAAGCATGCGTACGCACAGGTGTTAACAACTAAGAACATTAAAAGACACCGGTTGGTTTTCTTACCGCTTTCTCCCAGTTGCTGAATAAAGTAATGGTGATAATAAGTAGTACGGTTTGTATGACAAATCTGCCGATTATTCCTAGCCAGAGTCCCTGGTAAATGTTCAGACACGTAACTTCGATGAGAGATGATCCGATCAAGCTTTTCCAAAATAAGCACGTCCCAAAGACAAATTTTAATTAAACTATTTTTAATTTTCTTAATCACCTGACCTGATCCAGCCCTCCTGGTCCAACCCCAGCCCATATACACAAACATTGGATGGAATGAAATCAACGTTCTCGTTCGTCCATTCCAGCCCTGCTAAGATACCTCTATGGTGGGTGGCGGCAAGTGCTGTTTGCAGCTGCGCACGGTGTGACTACCTTCCCCTAGCTATTCTTTGGGTGATCAGGTCGGTGCAATGGTTCATCGGTTCCGTGTAGATCCACACGTGATCCACTGAGGCACAAAAGGTGTCATCTTGTTAGTTCGAAAAGGCATCATAGGTAGCTTTGGGAATGATACCTTGGATTTTGTAGTAATGAAATTGAGATACCTAGAGCTCCATTCTTATGCCCACAAGAAGGATATAACTGTGCAAGCCTCTCTGCAAACGGACATTAAAATTTTACTCTGGTTACTCCGTCCATGATGTGTACCTGAAACTCACTGGCACAACATTGACATCGTCAATGTTCAAATGGATGTGCAAATCATGTTGCAACAGACAGTTTAAATTCTTCTTCTGCTGCTATTAAGGGAGGGGATCAATACTAGAACTCTACTAAGAAGGAAAAATATGCATCTGGATTGTTACAATTGTGTCCTTTTCTCAACCTCGACCAAAAACTCTGATCCATCTATTCTTCAAATGTAGCTTCAGAAAATGGTGTTGGCGCCAGCTAAATATTCAATGGAACTCAGCACTGGCGCCTGGCAACGTGCTTATGGAGAGGCTTTCGTGAAGTAGTCATTGTGGGCTGCTTGACAATATGGTTCCACAGAAACAACATCATCTTTGACAATGCAGCACGATCCCTTGGAACATTGAAGAAATCGTTCAAAGAAGAGTCTGCACTAGTGGGTCTGCATGCTAAACCAATCATAAGACTATTGGAGGATATCTTATGTCATATCCCCTAATATTTCTCTTTAGGATCGGACTTTAAGCTTGAGGCCTTTGTACAGTTTCACTTTTCTCAAAAAAACATATAAAAACAAGTAGTAGTCTTCCCTGATGACTTGTTGGGTAAAAAACCACACCTATCAAACATGAACTAAACATGTATGGAATCAGTATTATTGCCACTTTATGCCTGACGCTTCTCGTTCGCCCACCAACATTCCATGGCTACTACATTTCCATGCCCTTTTCTTTCATTGTTTTTCCCTTCTCTTTTCTTTCAAGCAAGAGATGCAATAGATTTATTGGTATGCATCAGGTCTTTCAATCATTGGAAAAGTAACGGGGTGAGGTGGGCTAGAAAATTAATTAAGGTTTGTTTGGTCAGATTGGAAGAAATTGCAGGGTGCATTATTATGGTGCACGGAAGATCACGATATTTATGCGATTGGTGGTATTTATCTCAAGAATTAGTTCAATATATGATTATTTCTTGACTGTTGTCAGTAGACACATGATCGGAAGGAAAGGAATTAGATTGCTGGTACGGTACGGTGGTGCAAAAGCCTGTCCACAAATTACATAATCGACAACTATAAAGTGGAGTAAACATGTATGAGTATGTGCAATATTGAATACACCTTGCTGGCATGTGTACTACACTTTGTCGCCAGTTCTTTTTGATACTGTATATATACTAGGCTCGCAACAGAAGGAAACTGTGGGGAATATAAAACTTAGGGAGAAGCTGGCTCGGTTTCAAGTAGACGGTAAGAATATGATGACAAGGGTTGATAGAAGCAAACAGGAATACAAAGCAACGGTTAAATACTATGGAGTAGTAAGAGTGGGTGGTGATGTGATCAACTGGGAGTGGATGGTATCCGCTAAGAAACTAATGTTTCAATGCATGTATACATTCCTGAAGCCCAGGGACAAGCCTTTTGAATTGACGTGAACCTGCGGCACCTGGACCATGGGCAACACAAGCGATGGGGTTCGGCGGAGCCCTGCTCCTCCCACCACGCCGCAACTCCCCGTGACACATCTGCAGCACCTGTCTCTAGTACGACATCTTTGCCGGCAGGAAGCACAACAGCACAACAACGCGAACAGGCTGCACTGCGACCACCGCGGTATCATCTCTTTCGCAGCATGCACTGCAACTTTTGTTGGCGATGAATGCGAGCTGTTGCACGTTGCTGTGGTTGAACTCTACTGTAATGTTAGCTTCATGCACACGTCCGCTGGTGTCAACAGGTTGTCGCCCTTCCAGGAATGGGGATTTCTTGCTATTCTAATTTGCTATGGCGGGGTCGCGGGGATTTCATGTAATCTTCATGATATGTAATGTTAATGTTTTAGATATCTAGAACAAGAGAGAATTGGTCAAGCATAAAAGGCAAGTCCCCCATAAAATCCAGTAGACTCTAGATTAATCGCTTCACCATCGTGTAAATGTGTTCGATATCAGACAACCGAGCGCATTCTGTTCCATGCATCTCCCTGCTTTGGACAAGGGAGCATGGCATGATTCTTGGGCCTTGACTAGCCGTGTGTGTTTTAGGCTGTCGTACAGTTTCACTTTTCTAAGCACATAAGGACATGTACAACGCTAATAAATGAGTGGGCTCTTGAGCTGATGTGGCAATGTATTTTTACAAATAACCCCTCCAACCCTTGAAGAGACGGCTGGGTGGTCTCTTGATGAAGAGACGGTCTCTATCACATGTTCCGATGTAAGAGACAACTCTGAGCACCGTTGTACATGTGAAGAGACGACTTATGTCATGCAATCATTAATAATATGCATTTATTAAAAGACACCATGTAGAGTCTCTCCTTTGTATGACTAGAGTTATTTCATGTTTCTTTGCTTGGATACATATGCCCAAAAGACCACAGTGGGCTCTCCTTTGTACATGCCCTTATGTCATGCAATCATTAATAATATGCATTTATTAAAAGAGATCATGTAGAGTCTCTCCATTGTATGACTAGAGATGTTTCATGTCTCTTTACTTAGATACATGTGCCCAAGAGACCACGGTGAGCTCTCCTTTGTACAATGCCCTAATAATATTATAAAAACAAGTTGGGCCTGGCCTGCTAACTTCCATTAAAAAAATGACACACCTATGGAATCTGTATTGCATAAGTATTATCGTCACTTTGTGCCTGACGCATCTCATTCGTCCCCTGCCAACCTTCCATGGCTACTACATTGCCATGCCCTTTTCTTTCATGATTCTCCTCTCTCTCTCTCTGCTTCGCGATAGATGCAATAGATTAATTGGTGTGCATCAGGTTGATGAATAATTGGAAAAGCAAGCGGGTGAGGTGGGCTCGATAAATAATTAAGGTTTGTTTGGTAACATTGAAAGAATTTGCAGGGTGCATTATTTTTCGGCACGGAAGATCCCCATATTTCTGTGATAGGTGATTGTTTTTTTATTGTTGTCAGTAAACACATGGTTGGAAGGAAAGAAATTAGGTTGCTGGCACCAAATCCGTGGTACAAATTACATAATCGACAACTTTAAAGTGCAGTAAGCATGTATGGGTATGTGCAACATTGAAGGCACCCTGCCGGCATGTGCCCTATATACTTTGTTGCTACGTCTTCTTTTAGACACTGCATATATACCATGCACAGGAGTGAAGAAAACCAGGTGGAATAGAAAACTTAGGGAAGCTAGCTTGGCTACAAATATATGGTAGTAAGAATATAGCATCAGAAAGGATAAATCAAAGGGTAATATACGAGGTAAGAGGACGAGCCGGTGGTGATATGATCAATTGGCAATAGGTATCCGGGAAGAAACCAATGTTTCAGCACGTGCATACACTGCTGAAGGGCATTGACGAGCCTTGTAAACCGACGTGACCTGTGGAACCAGGACCATGCACAGCCCAAGCAATGTTGTTCAGCTGAACCCTGCTCCTCCCACCGTACTGCCAACCGCCAAGACACATCTGCAGTTCACTATAACAAAAACTCGCTATAGCCACGCCACCCAAAATGAAGTAGCCACGGCAAAGAAAATAAACCGTGGCTACAGTAGGTGGCGGGACTGGCTGCCAATGAATCGTGGCTATAGAAGCCACTATAGCCACGGTTGGCTTTGTGAACAGTGGCTATAGTGGCCTCCACCAATAGCCACGGTCCACGTCGCCAACCGTGGCTATAGTTTCTTCTATAGCCACGGTTGAAGAAGTGGACCATAGCTATTGTTTTGCACAGTATAAAAGCCGCATTCGGACATAACAGGAGCTCAGTCCAAGTGTGGCGGCTCGAAAATTGAGGAAAAAAATGAAGACCGAGGGGGAAGGTTTTGATCTCGTTTTTTTTGCAGAAATTTGTTCTCCGTGGTAAAGGAAACTCATCCCATGTATTATTTGTTGCTATAGTGTTGTAATCATGGAGAATTTTGGATTACCATTTGACCTAGGTTTTGATTTCGATTTGTCAAATTCCTTCATGTTTGTAGGTTTGTTGTTGGTTTGAGTTGTGTATAATAAACTCATATATCATGTGCTTGTGTTGCATACAAAAAAATCATGTCTTACAAGCCTTTTTCATGTCAATCAATTTAAGATCTACTTTATGCTCTCTTGAGAGAGACCCCTAGAGCACAGTTTAATTATTAAAAGATTTGAGTCAATTAATAATAATATGTATAGTGGGTTTTTATATATGATAGCACATTGTCTTATGCAATATATTAGTTCCCTTATATTTTCTATAAATATATAATATTCGTAATGGTAAATAGTTTATTTAGTAATTATTTAATAATTATTAATTCTAGCACATTATGTTATGCAATATATTAGTTTCCTTATATTTTCTATAAATACTTAATATTCATACTGGTAATTATTTGATTTAGTAATTATTTTATTATAATTAATATTCGCGTAATGCTTGTTTAGATGGACAAAACATGGATGTACGAACAGTCAAGATTAAGTGCATATTTTCGAGGTCAAGTCGATGTATTTCTCAAGAGGACTGTCGAGCATGCTAAGCGTCTAGGAAGACAAGAAATATATTGTCCATGCGTAGACTGCAAGAATCAAAAATTATGGACCGATACAATTGTAATCAAATCTCACTTAGTGAGGAGGGGTTTCCTGGATAATTATACGAGGTGGACAAAGCATGGAGAAGACAGAGCCGGTCGAAGTTGAGTTGCAGACGATTGAAGCTGAAGAAGAACAGTTTATCCAAGTTGACGAGACTTTTGATTTTCATGTCGAAGAAGAACAATGTACTGATTTTGATGTTGAGGAATTGTTATGTCATGTTGAGCCGCAAGTTTTACTCAATGCAGGGACAACAAGAGGGCTTGATAACTTTGCAACGATAGAGAAGGCATCAAAGGATTTATTGTTTGAGGAGTCTAAGGGATGTCATTCAGAGGGTTCAATGATTGAGGGTTACACCACCGAGGAGATTATTGAGTGTTGTGCAGATTATATTAAAGACGGTCGATCTATTGGTGTACCCGTGTCTCGTCATGAGAGAAGGTTAAGTGGAAAAGGTATACGAGGACGAAAATCATTCACCGACCGCGAATATAAACGAGTTGACAAAGCCCATTTTACTATACTGCAACAATCACGTATTGTTGCCCCGTATTTCGCAAAACACATTGAGGAGCTTGAACTAAACAATGTTCAGGGCAAAAGCGGTGCATGGTTAGTACAGGAGCACAAGAAAACTTTCACATCATGGTTCGAGAGTCAAGACCTTCCACGTGGAGACTCGATGGATGAGAAAATGTTGAGAATTTTAGCTACCCGGCCTTCAAAGACTGTGGTGACTTATCAGGCGTACGACATTAATAGTTTTACTTTTCACACTTCAAAGAAGGACACGAAAAGTAAGTGTCAAAACAGCAGAGTTCGAGTTGAAGCCCTTGATGACGATAACAATTACACCTCATATTATGGGTACATAGAGGAAATTTGGGAGCTGAACTATGGACCAGATTTACAAGTTCCTGTCTTCAAATGCAAATGGGTCAAACACCCAAGTGGGGTGGAGGTCGATGAATACGGGTTAACCGTCGTCGATCTGAAGAATGTAGGTTATAAAGATGACCCGTGGATACTTGCTAAGGTAGCAGAACAAGTGTTCTATATACTCGATCCAAAGGATGAGAAGAAGCACATTGTTATTCCCGGTAAACAAAGAATACTTGGAGTGGATGGGGTCGACGATCAAGATGCATACAATCAGTATGATGAAGTTTCACGGTTGGTTAGAAAAGTAAATAGCCACGGTTCACTTTGGCAACCGTGGCTATAGTGGTGTCCACTATAGCCACGGTTGGTTTACCGAACCGTGGCTATAGTATTCCACTATAGCCACGGTTTAACCGTGGCTATAGTGTCCTTCTATAGCCACGGTTGGATATGTCAACCGTGGCTATAGTACGCCACTATAGCCACGGTTGACATAGTGAACCATGGCTATAGTTGCGTACTATAGCCACGGTTGGTCTGTTTTCCGAGGCTACAGATGGTTTTCTGTAGTCTCGGAAACATAGCCACGGTTGGGGCTGACCGTGGCTGTAGAGCCCCCAACCGTGGCTATAGTGAGTTTCTGCTATAGTGGTTGTGGCCTCGGCTACGGCTCCGATGGCACCATAGTGTCAAACAAGCCTCGACGTTTGTGTGGTGTGCCCCAGCAGGAAGCACAATTGCACAACAAAGAGAACATAGGACACGGTAACCATATTGGTATCCTCTGTTTCGCAATGAGCACTGTGGCTTTTGTTGTCAACGAAAGCAAAGCTGGTGCACTTCACTCTTGTTGAGATCAACGATCACATCAGCTTCATGCACGACGCCCGCTAGTTGAGGCTGTGACTCTGCGCCATAGAGAAGAATTTCTTGCTGTTGGAGGCAGAGGCCGCTACAGACCGGATTCGCGCCCGCTCGCGCGGAGGCGGAAGAGGGGCGGCGGTTGGAGGCGGAGGCGTCGTCCGCCACGCGTCGTGTCGGTTGAGAGAGAGAGAGAGAGAGGTGGGGGCGGCAGAGAGAGCGCTGAGAGTTGGGGGCGGTGGTTGGGGATCGAGCGTTCTTTTATATTTGTGTTGTAGGGTTTTGAGTGGGTTGGGCTGTAGCGGCAGGCCTTTTTGCAGGTCGTCGCTACAAAGTTTTGTAGCTGCAGGCCGTAAAGTGGCCCGCCGCTAAAAATCAGCGTGACTTTAACGGCGGTTCATGATAACTACGTCATTTTTAGTCCCGCTGCTATAGTACCAATTTATGGTAGTGTAAGCTTGACGTGTGTGTGCCGTACCCGAGCCAATTGCCCCTCACGTGCCTTGCCGACGAGGACGAGAGGCCACATAACACCCTGGTGCGGTCAACGCATCGCGACTGGCCTTCGTGGAGGCTTTGCCTTGGACGCATGCTGCCACGGGGAGGAGCAGGTGCTGGTCAGGATTCACGGGGATAGTCACAAATCTTGGGGTGGCGGTAGAGTTTGCCGGTGTTGCAGTTGCAGCATGGTAGAGCTCCGCAAAGGCCGTCGAGGAAACCAGGTGGTTGCAGGATCGGTTGGTGATAAGAAACTTGAGCGGTAAACGCAGAAAGATGTGGAAATCTCCACTCTTCAACGATAACGGCGGGCAGCCGGGAGGATCTGCCGGACTTGTTTTCCACAGCCCTTCCCTGACTCGTCCATGAAGAGGAATCCTTGTAGATCTAGTACAAACTTGTTCAGGTCAACAAGCTACTCCAAAAATGGCTGACCTATTTATCAATCCTTGTAAATGGCGACACTAATTCGGTCGATCGTGAAATAATAAAACTTTTGTGTATTTCATCTTTTAGAATGATAAAACAAGTCAATCTAGTACAAACTTGTTGAGGTCAACAAGCTACTCCAAAGATGACAAAGAACGAATCCCTTATATGCTGGAGTCCTTCAAAACGTAGAAATCCATTGCATCAAAGTATATCTTACTCTCCTTATTGCATTATAACATATGGTTAATCAATTGGTGGTCCTGGTACCCTTGGAACCCTAATCCTTTGTGCAGCCTATGAGCAACTCCAACGCATACTCTCAAATGACGTCTCCTAAATACAATTTCGGGGTCAGTGCAAAACATTAGGAGCAAAAAACTTGTCTCCAACTCCAGTCCCACATCTTATATTAGTCTCCAAATTCGTGGGACCCAAATGTCAGGAAGTGAAAAGTTTATATCTCAGATTGGTTCTTCCTCCTAGCAATGTGATGTGCCCATCGTTCGTGCCACCGTGCCCGCGCCCCGCCGCGCCCGCCAGCCGTGCCCCACCGACTACATCTCGCTGTCCCGTGCCACACCGGCCATATGTCGCCCACGCTCGCATGCTTCCATTGGCCATCGCGTGTTGCCCCACAACTCGCAAAAAAGGAATGGTCAAACTTAATTAAAAAAGTTGACAGTGACAACAACTTTGGAATGGACTAGTAGATGCAATAGATTGGTTGGTGTATGGGAGGTTGTGGAATCATTGGAAATGCTAGATAAATAATGAAGATTAATTTGGTCACCTTGGAAGAAATTACACCATGCATTATTATGTTGCATGGAGGATCTCCATATTTATGTGATCGGTGGTGGTATGTATCCCAGCCAAGAATCAGTTGAAATGATTATTTCTTGATGGTTGTCAGTAGACACATGGTCCAAAGGAAAGAAATTACATTCCTCATACAAAATCCTGGGCATAAATTATACTCCCTCTGGTTCCGTAAAGCTTCTCGTCCTGGAGAAATTCCCAATTGCACAAAGCTCTTCGTCTTGGCTTAAACCATCCAACTTTGGACCCTTCTACCCCTCCCTCGAATGTGTTGTCGTGAATAATTCCGAGACTGGGTTAAAGCGCGATTAAATGACGCCCGCAAACGACGACTCAACGCCACATGCAATGGCTAATCAACAGCCAGGAGCCAGCACCGCGAACGAGGACTGGCATTCCTCTGGTCTTCCTTCTCCTCTCCGTGTCCTATTAAACTCGTTCTTCCTCACAAGCCGACGGTGCAACTGCTAGCTCGCCGTCGAATCCTTCGCTGCTCCTCGCTCGCCGGCGCCATCCGTCGTAGCTCCTCGCTCACTGGCGAACAACGCGTCTGAGATGGATGCCGCACCATCCTTCGCTGCTCCTCGCTCACCGGCGGACGACGCGCCTGAGATGGATGCGATGCCGTCCTTCAACGTACCTCGCTAACCGGCGCCATCCTTTGCTGCTCCTTGCTCACCGGCAGACAACACGCTTGAGATGGATGTCGTGCCATCCTTCGACGCGAGCTCCATGGAGGTAATCTGCGTGCCTGACTCAGAGGAGGAGGACGAGGAGGGGGAGGACAAGGCGCCTGCAGTGGTTGTCGTGCCAGAGCCTGCTTGCAAGCGATGTGGCGGTGTGCATGCCGCTGGCGAGAAACGGGCCTGCTACAAGGCTTACCAACTAGCTCACCCGGAGCTCCCTTGTCCGCGATGCGGGCTGTTCCATGAAGTCTACAGGCTCGCTGCACTCATCTACGGTGTTGACCACTTCGGTTGCAAGCTTTTCATTCCGGAGGTCAGTGAGCTTTGCATGGATGGCGAGACCATAATACTACCTGAGCACGTCCTCAAAGTGCTCGATGATATGGAAAAAAAGAAAGAAGATGCAAAGAAAGAGGAGGCAAAAAAGGAAGCTGATACATAAGGTAAGAACCAAACTAATGCAATATTCATTGAAGTTCATTGGAGCATCAATAGTTTCCTACTGAACTAATCTTCTTCTAATTGTTTGCTGCAGCGAGCACTTGCAATGGCTCCTGAACTATTGATGCCTCACAAGAAATCTGCAATGGAAGTTGACCTACCGTCTCTAGTCTTTTTTTGTTCATGTGAGGAATTTTATAATTGTTCTGTCCAGCAAGCTTCATAGCTTCCTTCATGACTAGATGCAATGTGAGCCAAATTCTATTAGCCTTCAGTGGACAATATTCATTGAAGCCAGTTTCCGTTATGAAAAAAAAATGTTAGGAGTATGGAACTGATATGAAATGTAATTGCATGAATTTAGTTTTTACCTCTTGCACTATAGGAACTAGTTCTTGGACTGTCCTTGCTGATTTTCAATATTGAATAGATTGAATTGCATGGAAGAAACCCAAATCTAATATATTAAGTCCGGAGAATTTGGAGGTTGGCAAATTAATTTAATATCAAATCCTCCTTGCTTAGCATGTTCACAAAATAAAGGACCAGCAACATCTAAATGAGTTGGTGCATTGTCTTGGACAATGTTGATGGGTTTGTGAATTTCCTCTCTTGGCCATTTTGCGATAATAGCCGGCAACACCTTGTTAATAATAAACTCTCTAATCACATCTATTGTGATGTGAGTAATCGGTTTAACTTCCCATGTTCCGGCTTGCCGATTCACGCTACTTCTCTTTGCTTGTTCATAAGTCACAAGAGGGAAGCATCCATTTTTTCCGTCAAAAACACTAACTTTATCTTCAAACCTTGGCCGAGCATGGACAACCAAAAACGTTAGGCATGATATTTAGTTTTTGCTCTTACTAGACCGATGTGGATCATCTTCCTCGGACAGCAAGTAATATTTTGCAGAATTTTGAGTAAGAAAAAACCACTTCTCATCGATGAACACATGATCAAATAAAGCTTTGAACTGTGGATCATTAGGTGTGCTATCCGGATCAAGCATATCAACACACCACCGCAGCCTTGTCTTCTTGTTTGCTTCAGTTAGGTAAGGTTTAATTGTGGTTGAATGGCGTCTAAGGAGCCCTTTGCGCATGTATGGAATCAACTTCGCTTTACCAACATGGAGTGCCTACTAATTTGATCTAGAGTCATTCTTTCATTGAGGGGAATATTGTGTAATGGTTCCAAATCAAGAGGGATTTCTTCACGACCACATCGACCTCTCTTTTTACCTGTAACATCGACAACAGTGCAATTTGCTAGTGACGTTTTTGCCGGGGACCAAATTTCTAGAACAGCACGAATATGCAAATCAAACTGAGATGCTACCTCTCTTGAACTTTCTTCCCTAGCCTCCCATTGTTACTTCTGGCCAATAGAGTTTCGACAACTAATTTCCTAACTTCAACAGTAGAATCTTTCCTTCTACTAACACCTAAAAATTTGAAGGACACAAAAATACGTGGGCATAACATTCTTAGAAGAACATAAAAAAAAATAAAGTTTCAGCAGATTAAACCTTGTTGGGCTGCTGCCATCTCTAATTCGACAGTGCCATCACTTGTTTGCTCATTTAAGTCCATCTCATCATTCTCCTCATCACCATACTTTAGAAAGCCCAAAAACTAAATACATAAGCATTAAAAACTTAGGCATGGAATACATAAGCATCAAAAAACATTAGGCATTGAGAAACCTTGGTCCGCTGCAATCTCATCGCTGCCAACATCATCGTGTGTATCAAAGTTGAGGTTATATCCACCTACAAACATGAATGTTTAGCTACCAAAACTTTTGAGTTTAGTGCAAAAAAGAAACTATATGCGCAAAGTTTTAAACTCACCAGCAATGTCCCCATTAAAGTTGAAGTTTAGTGCTCCATACTCATCTAATGGCAGGTTCAAATTGAAAACTTCATTTGGTGCATCCATATTTAAATCAAACTCTATGCAAAGTAGAGATAATAAAATATGAGATCAACAAAAACTGAGAAAATAAAACGTGACAAGGAAGAAAATAATACCAATGTCATCATCTGGTGGAGACTCCAAGTTCAGATCTATCAACGCTATGTTGGAATCGTTTGTTGATTTTGTAGTCTGTTGGATGCAAAGCAAAGCCCCCAACTGCTCCGTTTTTATAGGACAACTCCCGCTGAAAACTAGCGCTCCAAGCAGATCGACTCCCGCTGAAAACTGGCGCATTGTGAAAGATTCTGGCGTGAGCGCGGCAAAAAAAGTGCACCACGGTGAAACACGTCCATCCCGAGCGCCATGCAAAAATCCTCCAAAAAGTATGCCTTTGCTGTAATTCAAACCCAGGCACTAAGGCAATGCAACCGGCAATGCTGACCACTCAGACCGCAGAACACTTCTGCCTAGGAGAGGGGTCGCACCCCATTTAATAAGGGCAAAGATGGTAAACTAAGCCCAAATTAATGCCTCCTTGATATGCTAAATGATGTCCTAAACGAGTTCCTTTTCAGAACCGGAGGGAGCATAATCAAAACTTTAAAGTGGAGTAAACATGTATCAGTACGTGCAATATTGAATGCACCTTATTGGCAGGTGTTGTACACTTTGTCGCCACTTCTTTTCGATGTTGTATATATATCGTGCTCGCGACAAAAGAAAACTAAGCGGAATAGAGGAGAAGCTACCTTTGTTTCAAGTAGACGGTAAGAAGATGATGGCCGGTTAATTGGGACAAGAGGGAAGAAAAAGTGTCGGATAATAAATACTAGGGAGAAGGAGGAGATGGTGGAGATCGAACGAGGGGCCGGTGGTAATGTAATCAACTGGGAGTGGAAGGTATCATGGAAGAAACCAAAGTGTCAATACATGCATACACTCCAAACGGGCAATGACAAGCCCTGTAAACCGGCATGGACCTGCAGAACCTGGACCATGCACAGCCCGAGGGATGCTGTTCTGTGGAGACTTGGTCCTCGCACCACGCTACCTCCCGTCGTGACGCATCTATAGTGCTGGCCTCGGCTAAGGCGTATGCCCCAGCAGGAAGCACAAGTGAACAGCGACGCGAACAGGGAGCACGGTGAGCATAGTTGTGTCAAATCTTTCGCAGTCAGCACTGTGGCTTTTGCTATCGACGAAAGTGAGCTGCTGCCAAGTCACTCTGCTGTTTGAGCTCTACGATCATATCCGCCACTGTCAGGGACACGGATCCTTTGCGTTGTTGATTTACTACAATGGAGTCACGGTGAGTGGTTTTCGTGCAACCTTCATGATACGAGTAATGTTAATTTTGTGGGCATTCTGAACAAGAGAGAATTGGACCCCAAAGCGGCATGTTGCTAGTCTCGCATAAATTCGGAAGACTTCACCATAGTGTAAATGTGAACGCATTAATCCCATGGTTCTCCCTGCTTCGGACCAGTCAACATATAGCAGGATTGTTTGTAGTACTTAACTAGCCATGTGGCGTGCTGCTGAATGCTGGTGTATCCCCTAATCCGACCCAAAATTTAGGTACCCAAATTTTTCAGGTGTCCAGAAAATCATCACTGGTTAGAGTATTGATTTTGACAAAATGAAGTTCCAAAAACCAAATTAACTGAACTGGAAGTTCGGGTAAAACCGAAAACACCCAGACCTAACCACCGGCCAAGTCATGCAGCTCATAATCGGTATCTTATTTTATGTGGCACCAGAGACCTGAACATCCTGCATGCTAGAGTGTTCACCCTACGCGATGCCAGAAGCAGGAGAGAAATAGCTGCAGGCGAGCAGGTGACCTCGTCATTTGGCTTTAGCAAGGATTATACGATCGACCACACCACCTAGACTGCTGGACCAGGTGTTCGGGGACGGGTGCCTTCGCTAGATCTTCAGGATGCAATACTTGTACGTACCAACCCTGAGGTGCATCGAAAAACAAAATCGGTTTAAAATAATTATTTATTGACCAAGGGTGGTATAATGAAAATCACCAAAACTCAGAAGAAAAGAAAATCAACCGGTATTGACCCGAAAATTGAACAAATTTATCAATACCAGTCAAAAATTAAATGAAACCAGCCGGTATAAACCAATACTGATCCCAAATGGTAAAACCAAAAAAATCATCGAATTTCAACTGAAATTCTTTTCACTATTGTGGTGCTCTCTCCTTGTCCCTTGCCGATGAGTAAATAACTTGTCCGGCAGCCTTCATTTGTCACGGCCAACCTCGTGCCTTCGACGGCGCCACGGAGGGCCTCTAGCATGATCATCTCATGCAGTAGTTTGGTCAGGGGCACCTTTGCATTGTGCGTGTTCCAGCAAAAAGGGGAGGATGTTGCTCGCGACCACAACTTAGGTGGTGCACACATTCGTGAAGAAATTGCAGGCAGCAATGGCGGTGAGTACCAGCACCTAGTGATGTACCAGGAGAGCTTTGTCCAGTTTGTGTAGCGATCTGGGGTCCAAACTCACAAACATATATATTTACAATTTTGACTATGCTTTGCATAAAAGGTTAACCCAAGATTGATGATGTTGGATAATCTAGCCTTATAAACCCAAGATTGATGATGTTGGATAATCTAGCCTTATATACTGGTATTCGTCCCACTAGACTAGCAGGGTGATATAAAATTCCCACCTTCTTATACACACAAGTGTCCATAGATCAATATAGACCTAATCTCAATGGGCTGATTTGTTACATAGACCCGCTCTCTCAAAGGACATGGCGTTCTCATCACCATTAACACAATATACCTACCACTTGTCAAGTTATAGTAATGTTCCCTCTTAGACACATTCATGTCCAGTGTCGGCTCATATGTCATGTCATGACCCACACACGGGCCTACACATGGCATGCACCATATGTTCAGACCTGATGGCACTCACCTGCGCCATGTCTACGAGGGTCAACTCTAATACCAATTGTAAGCGCCTAGAGTACAAACCTAGCTCGGCCGGACTCCCGTTTTAAGTGGACCACACACACCCACCAACCTATTTACATGTTCATCCTCGCTTCACGTAAAAGGGTTAACCTAAGGTTGATGGTCTTGGACATATGGGTCTTATTTGTTGACCTTCCTCCCACTAAACTAGCAAGGTGGTACTATATTCATATCCTCACATGCACAAAAGTGCACATATGGGTCTAATCTCAGTGGGCGAGGATGTTACACCCCCTAACCCCCTCAATGGACATGACATCCTCTTAGACACATCTGTTTCTAGCACCGACACATATGTCATATCGTGCTCCACGCATGGGCCTACATGTGTCATGCACCATATGTCCGGACCTTCTAGAACTTACATGCATTGTGCTAGCGAGAGTCGGCTCTAATCCCACTTTTAACGGCCTAGGGTCAAAATCATGGACTTCACACATCCACTAACCTATTTACGCTATCGACCTCGCTTCACGTAAAAGGGCAGCAACCAATTTACGCTTTTAACCTCACTTCATGTAAAAGGGTTAACCCAAAATTGATGATATTGGACAATCTAGCCTTATATGTTGGCCTTCCTCCCACTAGGCTAGTAAGGTGGTACTAAATTGCTATATTCTCATGAACACTAGTGTCCAGGCCATTATAGGCCTAATCTTAATGGGTTGGATTGTTACAGTTTGTCGGCATGCATAGAGAAGAGTAAAAAGGCTGAGATCAAGTTTATGAATCTTGACTGATTTGCATGGAATGTCTATTATCCTTCTAGGATACTTCACGTTCGTTCGCATTAAACTTGTTGGTGAGCTAAATATATGTGATTTTCTTATTCAAGTTAGCAAGCTCGGATGCAATTTTTTCATATATATTCCCCCAAAATTGGTTCCACGATGCACATCGAACATCTAGGCGTCTGGCACTGTCTATGCTGAACTCATCAGTTGGCATTAGTATGAATTAGGGAACATTAGGTAACGCTAATGCTTAACTCTTCAATGTTTTCTCGTCAGTGACTTATAAACAATTACTAGGAATACAATCTTTCCGTAGCTGTTCCTATATAAATCCAATTAAAGTAGAGCATGCAAACTAAGCATAGCGAACCAACTCTCGTGGGTTCAAATCCAATTTACAGCTAATTATTCTTTCAATATCTACTATTCTTTCAATGAGAGTTAAGCGGCACTTTATGAATCTCATGATCAAGCCGGGTCAACCTTTCAAAGAAGCTCACGCATATAGCTATATATCTTGTTTAACACCAATTAAAGCATAGTAGACAAAGATTCATTGTGGTAGAATCAACATACATTTGGTTGAAATACTAGATTTGACACGGGTATTACATTTACAAATGGTTAATTATTCTTTTAGTGGGAGGTGAAATCCTTGTCAATAGCATGACGTCTATGATGATTTCATGAATCTCAAGATTAAGTCAGCTTAGTCTTTCAAATGTGCTCATAGGGGCATGACGTGTGTGTGTGTGTGTGTGTGTGTGTGTGTGTGTGTGTGTGTACACGTAAGGGTGAGTACTGGAACATATATGTGTGTTTGTGTTTGTATTGCGTTTCTTCAAAGAAAAAATATATAACAGACAAGGCATATAGTTTAAGTAACCCTTATGATGAAAAGTAGATCTTGCAAGTTTTTAGTTAGTTGAAATTTTGGTAAATTTTTCACTGACGTCTAAGACTAGTTTAAAATCAAAGGATCTATGAAAAATAGGATTTTTTGTAGTTTGTATATTAATAGATTTTTCTCTCCACCCACATACTACATAAACCTACAAAAATAAATAATAATACAAAGCAAAATTTGTCTATAACACAGTGAGAAAATGTGGTTTCGTCTCGCATTGACAAAATTGAATTTGTCTACAACACACTATGACTTTGTGATTTTCTGTCCTACACACATTATGACCATTTAATAATTGTTTTCAACATTTTTTCTCAATACCTAGATTACATTAGGACTTGAAACTAGTACAAATATACATTGTTGTGTTATTTATCATTAAAAATATAGGGCTAGATTTTCTTTTAATATTTGGATGGTTTGTTTTACAAATTGAACACTAAAACAATGAGCAAATAAGACAAACATCCGAAAAATTAGCTCTATGTTTTAGTGATAGATAATGCAACAGTTTATATTTGTGTGAAGTTTCAAGTCCTAATGTTTTATGAGTATTGAGATAAAAAAAAGTTGAAAACAATTGTTAAATGGTCATAACGTGTCCCAGACAAGAAATCAAAAAAATCATGTTACAGACAAATTCGACTCTGTTAGTGTGTTGGAAACGAAGCCATGTTTTCTTAGTGTGTTACAGACAATTTCACCATAATACAAATTCTAGTACAAATCATGTCGGTTGAAAGCTTCAAAAACTTGCAGTCGATTGAAGAGGAGGAAACATGTCAAAAATAGGATAAACTAATATTTATTACCTAAGTGGCTGCATGCATTGAGAAATAGTTAAAAGAAGATAAATTTATATTAAAAAAGAACACGTAGCAGTTATCTTGATATATAGAACATTATTGCCAATGTGTTCCAAGTCCCAACAGAATAGGTAAAAGTAACATGTTCCTTCAAAATTTTATGGCACTTATACTCAGGCAAATTAACTTGCGTGGTTTGCTGGACATTATTCTACTTGTGTTTGGCCCTGGTGCCTAACAACCAAACCAAGAGCCCTTTCTGCATATCAGAGTTCACAATGCTTGTTGGTTTTTTTGTTTTTTGAAGTCTGACCAAGAAACTAAACTTCTTATGACATAAAATAAAGAAACTGGCCTATTACAAACTTGACACAGATAACTAGAATATGATCAACTAAAGAAAGAGTATGAAAAAAATCACAGGGAATTTGATCTTAATGTTGTTCTTATCCTTTGCAGACCTAGTACTATATTATTCCACCCAAATAGTAAACAAAGGTGAAACATTATACCGGCCGCTGCCCGCTGGAACGCTAATTAACCAGGTAGTAATGTAGTATCCACCAGTGGCCGACTCAGATCCCTCTCTCAACCACCTCCCCCACGCGCCACCCCTTCTCCCACACCTCCCGCACGCGCCCCTCCTCGACGGCGGCGCTCCCCTTCACTCCCCGTGCATGGCACGCAACGGCATAGCCGGCTCCCCAGTCCCCACCGTCCCCGTGCAGCAACGGGGCCGCTGCGCTCCCTCCCCATGCGGTAACGTCACTCCATGCCGGCAACGGCTGATCCCTCTTCGTACGGTCCACCTACCCTCCACGGCGGCGGCGGCGGGCTCGTCCCTCAGCATGCAGTGGTGCATCTCCACATCGGTGGTAGCAAAGGCTCCTCCCTACCCGCATGCACCGTGCCCACCACCTTCCCCTCCTCCTCCGCGACGTCTTGAGGACAGGGCCACATCTGGCCCCGGCGTGTGGATCTGGCCGCCGGCACACGGGTCCGGTGAGGATTCATTTTTTTTATTTTTTCTGCTCGGAATGTAATATCAGGCTTTTGATCCGGTAGTAGCGGCGGTTTTATTTCCATCGCTAAATGTTTTCTCTTGTAGTGACAATGGTCAAGTGGCGAAAATTGATTCTACCACTATGTTAACTTTTAGCCCGTCACTATAGAGCATTGTTGTAATAGTGAATACTTAGTGATAAATTTATTGGCAAATTAATTAATTAATTTTTGGTTTAGGCTAATTAGTGATCGATATATTTGTGTGAACTCCGGTAGCAACATTTGCCTAGGCTCTACAAAATTTCCGGATGTGCCACTAGCATGTACCAAGGTTAACACAAATACACAGTCACGGATCTTTTGCCACGGGCGCTAGTAACAATGTACGTAGGGAAAACGTTAAGTACACGAAGATAATACAGGATCATCGCACCAATCAGGAATGGTCGTCTCTCCGTGTTTACCTAAGTGAACAAATTTCATGCAGGTCAATGTTCTACTCCTAAAAAATCACTTTGCACATTTCATAGTCCAAAGAAAATCTTAGCTCAATTTACCTGATTGATAAATCCAAGTTAGTTCAAATGCATCTGCTACTGTGTCATTTGTAATTTTTATTGACCAAGTTGAATTTGAAGCTTAAATTTTGATATTTTATTGCTAGCTTCTATTAAACTCTCTCTCTCTCTCTCACGCGGCCGGCGGAGGACATATCCTCCCAGCGCGCCTCCACGTCGCAGCCCTCCCCGCGGCGTGCCTCCCACGCCGCGGCTCTCCCTACGGCTCGCCGGTGAGGGTCTCGACCTCGCCGCTGCCCGTGCTCCCCACGGGCGCGCTCGAGGTGCCCCATCCATGCTTCCCATGTCCATCACGCCGGCCTCGGCGACCGGATCTGGGGCCCCTCCTCCAATGTTCAACGGCGGCGCGGCGTGGGGTGGCGGATCCGGTCCTCCTCCCGGGTTCGACGGTGGTGCGGCGCAGGGTGGCGGATCTAGGCCGCTCTCCTCCCGGCTTCGAATGCGGCACGACGCGGGTGGCGGGACCGATCCCCCTCCATCCGGCTTCGACGGTGGCGCGGCACAGGGGTGGCGGCACGGGGTGGCGGATCCCCCCCCCCCTCCTCCTCGACTTTGACGGCGGCGCAGGGTCATGGCGGCGGCGCGGTGATGCGTGGTGGGCCCGACGAGGACTCACTTTTTTTGTTTGGCTATTTCGACTATAGCGGTGGGTGGTTTCCGGATCCCGGATACCCGCCGCTACAGTCAATTTTTTTAGCTGCGCACGCGTAGCGACGGTTGCATATATCCGTCGCTATAGCGCGTTTCAACCGCCGCTACAGTGCTCTTTTGTTGTAGTGCAACCCCAACTCGCTTCGGACGGTGGCCGGCATGGCCGGCCGTAGGGCCCGTTTGGACATCCACGGCAGGTTGGTTTCGCCTTGCGACGCCAGCATCCACATCATCATGTACAAGGAGAGCCATCTTAGGTTTCCCAGCGTGGAACTAGATAACAGGAAGACCAACATCAGGTTCGACGAACTGGAGTACATCAATAAGGTGTAGAAGACTGATTATGGAGCAGCGTGAGAGAGGTTGGATAATGCTATATACAATAAACTATAATATAAAGGAGATTTTATTTCTTTTTTTTTTTTTGTTATCTAACGAGCCAGTTCTCTGTTTTTTTGTTCTATTTGAAATATGTCATATTTTTTTAAAAAAAATCTGAACGAGCAGATATAAAATAAGTTCATTTTGTATAAATTTATATTTTATTTATAAATTCAGTATATGTTTGTGATTTGGAAGATGTCAATCTGAATCTACACTGATTTATCATGGGTGTCTATAGTCCTATTCGTTACGTTTAGCATGCTACAGTGTTTAGGCTAAAGTTTAGCCCCTCATTTGCCTCACCTTTTAGTCCCAGAACTAAGCTTTAGCCCACGTGTTTGTTTCTTGAGACTAAATGTTAGCCCTTTATCCCTTTAGCCTCATGAAAAGAACAACCTTATTATGATTCTAACCCTGAATCTATGTTTTTTTTTCTATTCTACCACAACTTTTCTGAAGTGAAACTACAGTTTACCATAGATTGCAAATCCTCCGCCGTCAACTGAATGATTTATTACAAAAGGAAATAAAATGTACGGAGACTACCCCTGGCGCAGCATCCAGGGTACAGCCAGAGAGACGCGGACATGTTGTGCAGGCACGAGGAGCGGACACGCAACGTCGGCGTCGCCCTCGCCTCGCCAGCGCAGGCGCGCTATGCGCATCGCGAGGACGCAGCCTAGGAGTGCGGAGTGAGCACTATAAGAATAAAGTACTGTAGCCGTGGTTGGGAAGGCTCTATAGCCACGGTCTGACACAATCGCGTCTGCGTTTGCGCGGCTATAAATGTATTTGTAGCCTCGGAAACGGGATCAGTCATGGCTGTAGAGCACTACAATAGTCACGGACTCACGACTGACATTGCCAACCGTCGCTATTGTCAATTGTGGTTATTATAGTGCTAGACAAAAAAAAAAGATGGGGCCCATGAGAGCCCGCACCAGCTCCTCGTTGTGGATCCCCTGCCATCACCCGAGTGCCTCCGCGTCGGGGTAGAATCGTGCCAGCACCGGTCGCAGTCAACGGCGCGGTCGCTCATGCACGCGCCGGTGGCCAGCTGAGCCGCCTTCGTCCTCGGCCCGACGTAGAACCAGCCACGAAACGCATCCACGCGGGCCGTCGAGGCATTGGAGTCCGTGTAGGACAGAATCAGCGCTGGGCCGCAGTCGAGTAGAGGAGGGTTCGACCAATGGATCTGGCCGCCTCGTGGCGCTCACGGTCACCGGGAGGAGGGTGTTGCCCCAGATCCGGCCGCCTCGCCATGGCCGCCGCCCGCCGAGTGAGGGGGGGGCCCAGATCCGGCTGCCCCGTGACGTGCGCTGTCGTCACGATCGTCCTCGCCCACATGCATCGCCGCCACCGGAGGATGGGGTTGGTCGCCTCCGACCCTGATGCGCGGCATGTCCAAGAGAGGAGAATGGTGTCGCCCGGGAGAGGAGAAGGGCGCCAGGGGAGGAGGAGGCGACGGTGCGCCGACCCTTAGGGACCAGGGCAGCGGCGGCGGCACGAGGTGGGAGGAGGGAAGTGGTTGGAGATAGGGAGAGGAGAGGGGTAGCGCGAGGTGGCAGGAGGTTGTTTTTCACTTCACGTAAGTCCAACTAGTTTCTACATAACTATTTGTTTTTTAGATCAATCTGGCCTTGTTTGGGTGTCTGGGTTGGAAAACCATCGGTATTTCTTCCCCGAAGGGGGAATTTTACCTGATCATACCATCCCCTCCCCGCTTGGGATAGAAATCCCAAGTTATGACGATTCCCGGCTTGGGAAACATGGGGATAAAAATCCCAAGTAGCAAATAAATATTCATATTACTCTGAATAAATCACAGAATCCAAAAATAATACTAGAATTTACGAAAAATGTGCTCAGGCCAAATATTCCACTGAATACATACATGCGTTCCACCAAATCCAAAAGCTACAGTAACCATATATTAATACAATTTTGACAGGAACCCAAACTATCACAGCTTTTTCACAAGAACGAAAACTTAGAATTAAAAGCATAAGAAAAGAGGCAGACACAACTCTAGAATGCTTGCACATGCAAGGTAGATCAAGTCCTTTGAAACTTCTAATGTTGCCTGTGTGGCAAAAATGTGTAGTTTTAGAATCATGACAATATATAAAGCATCAAAATACAACACTTGACTACAAAGAAACGGACCCAAACAAATCTACTTATATGTAAAAGACGCAACCCACTATGGCTCCATAATTACTATTTCTCTACAACCATCTTAAGCCACATCAACACATTGTTCTGACCGTTCGATTCTTATGGCTTGCTTAATTCTAATCATCCACACCATTCGTCCACTCTTCTTTCCCTATCAGTAACGTCAATAACAATCACGACAGCTAGCTAATAAGTGTCATTATCTGATAATATTACAGTCATGTCATTAAGTGCAATTGCTTCTTCCTGACCTTAGCACTTCGACGACTTGCCATGTTGCCACTATGTAAGAGGTTCACATATTTCTCATGAAACTGATGTATCATTTTTTTCTCCTAAAACTGTCATCAAGAATTTAAAGACCAATGATACTGTAGAGAAATTAGTCTATCATGTTCTCCACTTTGTTTTTTATTTGACTAGTGCACAGAACACACGAGCAGGCATACATAAGGATGAGAAATCACTCTGCTCTACCAAGTTTCTTACAAATAATGTCTCTATACCATAAAATGCATTATCCCATAATGTTGCAGATAACTGAATCTGATGACTCACAAGTATGCTAGAATAGATTTTTTTTCATCTTAATTAGTTTATGGGATCATCAAAATAAGATGATGTGTTGATTCTCATGTCCACCCTTTTGTTCCTTTTTCAGGATGATTTGTAAGAACTCTTCTTAATTATTTTATTTCACTACTATATTTTTCTCTGTTATACCCATGCTGCTATTTAGATATTCTACAAAATCTATGACACAATAACATCCTTACAATTAGTTGTTCTTTATGCATTACTCATTCATCCAACAATTAACAAAAATTAACCTCTAAAATTCCTGCAGCATCGCGCGGGAATTCATCTAGTTAATCTTATGCCTACACCACAAAACTATAATAGTATAGCGCCACTAGTAATAGCAGATAAAGCTAGGTTCAAACCAGCGAATCCAAGAAGAAGCAAGCAAACAATGGCAAATATTGAAATTTAATTCAAACCATTTTAAGAAACCCTCCCACCCACCAGTTTGAGATACCAAATGATTGAAATAGGCATTGGTTCTGATTCGACAAATGTAAAAGCGAATCAAATTTAATTCAACCAAAACTACATCCTGCTTTTCTAGACAAGTACTTTTCTATCTTGAGAATTCCAAGGAAAAAAATGTTGAAGATACTATCATTTCAAGTTATAATCTATTATGCATGGAATCATTGCCATGGAAGAAAAATATAATAGATCACTGCACCTTTTTTATGAATAACATGCAGTTCATTTTGCAAATGGTGGTGTCTGTTTGTGTCTTCACATATTTTGCAAATGCAGTCAACAAAATAAACAAATGCTCTTGTAACCAGATCAATACACATGCACTCAAAACGGAAGCCAGCAACTCCTTTTTTTTTTTGCGAATCAACCACCAACTTCACAATGTAATGCAAATTTATTTCCCGATAAGTACCAAGAAAGAAATTTCTTAACTTTTCTTTCTCCTATATTCCATTGATCTTAGGGGAATCAATAACAAACAGAGAGCAACACCGTGTGTCTCAGGAATCAATAAGAAACAGAGAGCAAAATATAGAGGATTCAGATTGATCAGATACACTTACCAAGTTATTATGCTCCTGGTCCTTTTTTGAACCGGAAGAGCCCAACTAACATACACTTCCTACTCGTACGCAACACTTGCCCAGGACAATTGAACAATTGACAGAGAATGAACTGAACCAAAGATTTCTCCAGCAAACCACAGATAGCACTGATTTTTCCAGGGACAACATTTTGGCTTGTGTGGATCAATGTGCCGCATAATTCTTGACGAACACGATCAGCAGGCAGTCTCAATGACCTGATGCTATGACGCATGCAATTCTTGATGAGGTTCGTTTCCAAACGCACATGTGGCATGGTTGGGCGCCACACCGCTACGGCCCTGATGCAGAGCGATGCAACAAACATGAGACGCCTGAGATGTGCGCCGTTGTAGCCGTACCTGATCGAGCCGCGAGTCCATCCACGAGACCTTGCACGACGCCATGCTTGGCCTGCATCGATACAACACGGGCACATGCATCATGGTTGATTGAATAGTCATTGGCACAAGCACAAGGGCGCACGCGACCGGAAGAAAATTGGCTCAATATTTGGCTGGTGGTGCTTACCCATGCGATGAGGCTTTTGTGGGAACCGTTCACGGGGTTCCAGCCTGAGCTCAAGGAGGAAGACGCGGAACGCGAACACAGCCGTCTTCTCGTCGACGATGCTCGGGCAGTGAGATCTGGAGGGGTGGGGGATTCGTAACAGGGCCGCAGAAGCTGCGGCGTGGGGCTAGAGGACCACCTCCAGGCAGGCGGCGACGGGTCGGGATGGGCGAGCAGCCTCCAGAGGGGGCGCCCATCGGAACGGCGATGGCTGACCGGAGCAGGACGAGGCAGCGACAGAACGATACGGAGATGGGAAATTCCGCTGGACATCCCGAGGTAATTTTATTTTTCCCTAGGAATTGGCTGGGGATGGGGCTTGAAAGCCCACGGAAATTCTAACCACGGGGCATCCAAAAGGCCAGCCGGGCTAGATGGGGGAGTAAAGCCACGGACTGAAATATCCGTAGGGAAAAGGCCTGTTTTTCTAGGAAAATAGGGGTTCTCAAACAAGCCCTCAAAAGACCAGTCGGGCTCGATGGGGGAGTAAAGCCACAGACTGAAATATCCCTAGGGAAAAGGCCAGTTTCCTAGGGAAATAGGGGTTTCCAAACAGATACTACCTCTGTCTCATTGAAAGTGTCGTTCTCGCTTTTCAAGAAGTCAAATCTTTTTAACTTTGATCAAAAATATATAAAAAAAATTATAAATATTTATTGAATATAATTAGTATCATTAGATAGATAATTGAATCTACTTTTATAATCAACTTATTTGAAGATACAAATATTACTAGTATTTTCTACAAATCTAGTCAAAGTTTAAAAACTTTGACTGGCACGGATACTATAGCGACACTTTCAATAGGACGGGGGGAGTATAAAACTTCCAATCTTAATGTATATAGCGACACTTTCAATAGGACGGGGGAGTATAAAACTTCCAATCTTAATGTATATTTGGCTCCACGCTTAGAGCATCTCCAACAGTTCCTGTATCCAATTATCTAAATTAAGAGTTTTTATTCTCTTGTAAAAAAATAGAAGCACTTAAAATAATAGTTTCTTCCAACATAATAGGTAAATCTCGACTCTCTATATTAAAACTTTCTCAACACTATTATTTACTTCCTTTTTTCTCTCAAATCAAAAGGAAGTGAACGCGTGCATGACTCGCTACGTCATTATATCATTCCTTTTTTCTCTCCAACCATAGGATAGAGTGCGGTGCAGCCTAGCCAAACTTGGCTTGCCAATATGTCGGGATAGCTACCCAAAAAATAGAAGGAGGAGGATGAAGAGGCTGTTGGAACCCTTTTTTCTTCTTATGTTCTCTATATTTAGTAAATAAGTCAATTTACAAGAGCTGTTGGAGATGCTCTTACACCGACGTGGCCATGTCCGCCAAAGACAGTCGACATATGTGTCCTAGCACCAGCGGTTAGGCAGCAGCAGGCAGGCTAACTCCTAGCGGCGTCGGCATGTTCCTAGCGCGCTAAAGCTTGCACCTAGTCAAGAAGATCAAGATTATAAATCAGATTTTTGTGCAAAATGCTTGCCGGAAGTTGTAGCGCCAACGGTCATGCAATTATTATCAAGGGAGAATTGGTTGAGTAGCACTGAAAGTTCACTGCTTTCGGAAAATACCATTAAAAGAACACTGCTACGGAAATTACCACTGAAAGCTTCACTTGACTTCAAAAATTACCAGCCTGTTAGATTTTCACGTTAGCGCTGTTAGATAGGACAAAAATACCCCTAGCTGTTTTGCTCACGCTGCTCCTCCACACATTAACGTGAGCTAAATAAAAGCTTATATAAGGCGGTCAAATATAAAGAGAAGATAAATTACCACACATTAACTTTGCTCCACCTTTGAATTGCAAGTCACTGATACATGTTCAGGTAGCATAACACAGGTTATCTAGGTAGCATATCACATATAGGTTATCCAGATTCCAAGTACACAACTTAACACATAAAAGTGTGGTCTTTTACAACCCAAAAGCATCCGTTACAACACGCAAAAGCATATTCCTAGCCAATAATTATCCTTCTAGCAATACCACTAGGTGATATGTTTGTCATACTTCTAGTTATTGGCCCTGGACTAGTTTTTTTTTTATATAACAGGCCCTGGACTAGTTGAAGTAGAAGGAGAAGTCGTCATGCTTCTTGTCATTGGGCCTGGAATGATTTGAGTTGCAATAGATGTATTTGTTGCTATGGCCTTGGTTCTTTTCGGAGTATGTGGGTCGGCATTCTTGGAGCTCGAAATGGCATAGATCTTCCAATCACAATCTGGATCTGCACATTTCGCCCTATACCTTGTTGGATCACTATGCGCTACAATAGTTTCAAATTCCTTTTGGATAGCATATTGTTTGATAAGTAGCTTAAATGCAGCTTTGTCGGGAAAGGTATCTCCTTCTTTTATTTCTAGATTGTCTTGATCATAGGTGGTTTATGCAGCAATTGGATCACCAATCATAGATGCTTCATCACTTGGTATAATATCAGGATCGACATCTTTGAGACCCTCCAAAGAAGAAATGGAAAGTGGAGGGTCTAAAAGATGTTGATCCTTTTTCTTTAGCGGCTGTACTTTCTCATTTTTATCTCTTTTAGCAGCTTTGGTAGTGGTGGTAATTTTTTGCTTCTTGAAATACCTCCATTCTTCATCAGCTCTAGCTGGATCATCTCCTTCTGCATCAAAACCAGGAACAATATAGTGTTCTTTCTCTTCTGCTTCTATTCTATCAGGCCCAGCTGCTCTGAGGCCATGTTCTAGTTCATCAGCCCACTCTAGACCACAATTATCATGAAGCTCACTTTGAGTCTTGTTTACAACTTCAGTCAGGTTATCATTTCTGACTACAATTTGCATATTTGTATCCTTTACTGATGATTCAATCTGCAGGTCAATATCCTTTACTGATGATTCAATCGGAGAATCATTCACTTCATTTGCAACAACCAAGTGCTCAGATCTACCAACAATCATGATAAACTTCACAACTTTTGAAGTACGTAACAAGGTTAGCAACTCTTGATCGGTAGCAAGATGAAGTGTCTGGCCATCATGTCCATCGTACCAAAAATTGGCCTCTTGATTGCTCACCCAGCTATAGTGTTCTGAAACATCTTTCTTCATATCGATTATAGAGTATTCATTTGGATCCACCCACCAACCCAAGGGTCTACCTTTACGGTACACTGATCAACCATCCTCAACCGTAAAGAAGGAGGTAACATCAATCTCAACTTTACACGTATTAAGCGAATCAGTCCTGAAAGAGTAGCAGTACAAAGAGTTAACACACTGTACTGCTGCACAATCGGACCAGCCACTAAAATCAAAGGCACAAAACAGCTAGGGTTTGAATCTTACCCATGGGAAATATGAGAATGATGCATTTTTTTCCACTCGTTCTTTATCCACACATGTTCACAGATCTGCAATGGCCACAAAACTAGTCAGGATTTAATTTCTTGAAAATTTTCCTTGGCACAAGAGAGTGACCGGACTCACCTTCATAGGGTGATGGCGCGATGCATCGCAGGGGGCACCGGAGGGCGGGCACGCGTCGCATATAGCAGAAGAGAGTGACTGGAACACCTTAGGGTCGGATGGCGTCCGGGCTTCAGGAAGCAACGTGCGTCGTCGGTGCCACCCAAGAGAGATAGCTGCAGGCGGCGGCGTAGCTGAGCGAACAGGAGAGAGGAATAGGTCATAGCTTCATAAAGGAAGTTTTCTTTCGTAGCAAGGGGTAAATAGGTCATTGCAAATGTGTGTATGAGGGGGAAAAAAGAGCACACGGCTGTTTACGTGACGGAGTGCTATTTTTCAGAACGGAGACACGCTTTCGTTGGTAATTTCCGTAGCGGTGTTCTTTTAATGGTATTTTCCGAAAGCAGTGAACTTTTAGTGCTACTCATCCAATTCTCCCTATTATCAACTATGAATGGAGATTCAGCAACTACATTTACTTTTAATAAGCGTTGTCCAAATATAGGCATGTGTGTTTAAGACAATTTCTAGTCTAACAATTCAAAACCATCTTTTTGTGATTCAATAGTCAAAGGATGTGGCACTAGGAGATAATACTGCTGAAGTACTGATGTTGAAACAGTATTCAATTGATTTCTCTCAGTCCTCTTACATGAAACAGTTAATGGAGGGAATACAATCTCTCCCTACTCAAGTCTCAACAGAGCACTATACTCGGATATTCCCAATATAACACCAAAGCAGAGTTGTCTGATAGCTGACTTTCCGTGGAAAAATATGTGGTTTGTCCAATTCTGATTGACCAATTCTTCATGAATTTTCCTTGTAATTTTCTTTTGTTGTGCCTCCATGCAACAAATAAAGCTGTGTATGTGTATCACGCGAGTATCATGTCGCCATGTCAACTGGTAGGGATGAACTGAAAACTCTGGCCTTCGCCTTTGAAGCCTGCATAATGATGTTTTAGCGACTACTAGTATATGAACTACAGGGGAAAAACTGCATGTGTGCATATTTATTTGTTGGTTCATTTACTTACTTCTTTCTCCCAGTTGCTGCATAAAGTGATGATGAAAAGCAGTACCATTTGCACAACAAGTGCGCACATTATTCCCAACCAAAGTCCCTGAGAAATGTTCACACACATAGTTTTGGTAAGTTTTTTCAGCTAAGAGAAAGTAAGAATATAAGGTAGTAAATTACCATTCCACCCATATGGTAAACAAAACCGAAACAATAGCCAGCGGGAACGCCAACCAGATAATATGCACCAAGGTTAACACAAGCACCAATCTTTTGCCACCCACAACCCCTAGCAACACCTGGAAAAAAATATAAAGAATACGGAGATTAGAATGGATGATGCCAACAATCACGAAATGGCCATTCTGCTTGCCAAATTTGCCGTATTTACCTGATAAGACACATTGCAGGTCATCAAACACAAACGATACAGCAAGAATTGGCATCATTCTGGCAATGTAATCCACCACTTCCTTCTCATTGCTATATGCATAACCCCATATATTGCGAACCAAGACCATTACAATTCCCATTAGTATGCCAACCACGAGAGCCACCATCATGACCACACGGGTAGCCAGACGGGCGGCTTGCGGCCGTCCAGCACCAAGCTCATTTGAAACACGGGTACTGTAAGGGAGAAGAAAATAGTATAAGAACCAAATGCACAATTAAGTATGACAACAATTTATTGAGTTTGATGTGTTCAGTAGTACCTTACGGCTGCACTGAGCCCAAACGGGATCATGAATGCCAGAGAACCAGAGTTTAGGCTGCAAGAGATTGAAGACTAACAATCAAGAAAGGGCAGAGAAAATTCAAGTATGCCATCGGAACATAACTAACCAGATGGATAATACTGATGTCTCAAGCTTAGGGTTTGGGAGAAGTCCAGAAAGAAGCACCAGGAGCTCAAATGACCACCACTCCAAGCTATGAGCATGTAGGATATCCAATTCAATTAAATTATTTATTATATAAATAGGTCCAATCTGCAACTAAATGGATTAAACTTCAAACTCACCAAACCATCATGGCAGATGGAACACCAAGTCTCAAGAAGTTGGAGATCTCGCGAAACGCCTCCTTTGATAACCCTGTCCAGGTGTTCTTACAAGCAGGTGAGAGCCTGATGTAGACAGCCAAGATGGAAACGTTGGTCAGGTACGAGATGGAATTAGCCACAGCAGCACCCTTGCTGCCCAGGCCAAGCTTGTACACCAGCAGCCAGCACACCAACACATGGTTCAGCGCCGTGATACCAGAGCTCAGCATCACTGGGAAGACTATGTTCTGGGTCTGCAAGAACCGGACATGGCACTGCAGTGGCCCATACACGAAGAGTGCCGGAATCATCCAGCGGATATAGCTTCCAGCTCCTGCTGAAATCTCTGGATCTTGACCAAAGAGAAGAAGGATTTGGCCGGTGTAGAACCAGACAATTGCAACCACAACACTGACCAGAGTTAGCACAAAGATAGCCCTCTGTTTGTAGATGCCAAGAAGGTAATACTGCTTTGCTCCAAAGGCTTGCCCACATAGCGTGTCCAAACTGCTCGCCATGCCAGCCTGAAATGAGCAATCGAACGCTTCAGTTTGCTGTTGAACTCCGTATAATTGTTTAGTAGCTCAAACAGGAAATCGTTTTCAAACTAAACAAAAACATATGAAACTGAAATGAATGAGTTCACATAAACATACCAACAAGCTGAACCCAGTAACGCCCGCAAAGGACGTGGCAATGGAGGCGCTGGAGAGCGCGAGCTCGCCAAGGTGACCAACAAACATTACAGATATCATCTGGACGAGGTTCTGCAGGATCCATGCGGCGATCAGAGGCCCGGCAAGGTACAGCTGCTTTTTTACCTCATTCACTACTAGGCTCTCTCCCACTCCTCCGTTCTTCTCTACACCATTGCCAATAAGGGGCTCATCCATGATCGAAACTGTACTCTCTGACCCTGTACACCCTGTTTGTGAACAAAGTATGTGTAAGAACTCATCAGTCAATGTAGTCACCCTTATAGAGGTTTCTGGAAACGTGGACCAAACACACGAGGAAACAGAAGGGAAACAGAGCCAGTAGCTTGGCAGCCAAGTTTGACATACATAAACAAGCAGAGCAGGGCAAATGGTTAAGAAAAGTCTTCTTAAGAATTCATAATTAATTATTGGATGCTAATATGAGGACAGTTAAGTCAGATAGAAAAAGGTTTGGAATATAGCAATCAAGGGCATTAAGAAACCATTACAGGAGCAAAGGGGGGAGAGTTTGGACGTCAAGTTCAGAGCATCTAACAAAAATCCTATCAGCGTTGAAGAGTCAATGAAACAGTTATTTAAAGTGAAAAGGTGCACATGATTCATTACTCTGTAGTGTGCAATCATCTTCTCTTTCTCTACCCACCAAATGATTTAAATGCACGCGCAAGTGAATGTACTCTTTAGTATTAAAATGAATCAGAGCCTTGCCAATTTGTGTTTTGATTAGAACAGGGGCCTTTTTTCATTGGGATCCAAGACTAAAACACAAAATAATCTGTCTAGCTAATCCTCACCGCTGGTGAATGCAAACTATGATTGTTTTTCTTTTTTCAATAAGGCCCTGTTCGTTTTCTGTCCTCTAAAATTTAGCACTCGCCACATCGAAGAGAATCTTACTTATTTATGAATATATCGATCAATTTAATGACAAAACCCTATTGACAGATTGGTGCTAATTTTCGAGATGAATCTAATGAGCTTAATTAATTTAGGTTTTGTTAAAGTGATGCTACAGTAACCGTCTTCTAATCATGACTTAATTAACCTCATTAGATTCGTCTCGTAAATTAGTCTAGAGGCCTGTAATTTATTTTATAATTAAACTTTATTTAGTACTTTTAAATAGTAAGATTCTTTTTGATGTGATAGCTATAAAATTTAGACCCCAGGAAACGAACACACC
>JAUNZO010001956.1:0-29033 GCA_031894775.1 Chloris gayana | reverse complement strand
ACAGCTTTAGATTATGGCCCCAAGCTGTCTCAGAAGAGTTGGTTTGGATAAGTGATTATGGGTAGAAGGTATCGTCGCGAGCTGTTTTCATTTTTGTACTTAGGATGGTGAAGACTTGGAAATAGCAGCTTTTTCACGACTCACACTCACAACTTTGTTTGCGAATAAGTGAGGATAATTGTTTTGCTTAAACGATTGATCATATAAGACTGCATAAAGTTGGAAATAAGTCCTAGGATCAAGGTCTGTTTTGACCCATAGTCTAAAGTTGTAAAGTTCGTTTTTCCATGGTGACAGCTCTACCAAAGTGACCCGACTGATGTCAAATTGATAAGCGTATGCTCCTCTCAGAACCGCGCATCAGGGCGTCACCTGACGCTAACGTTTGTTCAAATCAACGACCGGTGTCAACCCTAAGTTAGAATCAGGCGAGTTGACTGCAGTTTCCGCCTCAACGAAAAAGGGGGGCCAGTGACTCAAAAAAGAAAAAGAAAAAGGGGGCCAGGCCACGGCAACTTGCCAACTAAAAAAATTCGCCAGCCGGTTCATGCCGCCCCCTTGGAGTCCCCACCAAATCCGGCGGCAGGAGTAAACTAGTCCGCCCACCGGTTGCCTGCCGTCTAATCCTACCCGGAGCACCATCACCGACCAATCGCGCAACAGTATTATTATTAAGGGGAAAAAAGGGAAAAAAATACAGAAAGGATGAGAACTGCGCCGCACCTTGAGCCCGGCGGCGCCCCCGCCGTAGGCGTCGTACTGCACGGCCCGCATCGTCGCCGGCGTGGCGGCCATCGGGGCAGGGAAGGAAGGGAAGGAGCAGGGCGGTGTGGGGGGCGGCGTGGGTTACCGAGTTCGAGCGAAAGATGCCTGCTGTCTGGTCGGGTTGTTTGACACAAGTACGCTCGTTGTCTCCGTTTTATTCCAGATTGCTTTCTCCGCCGCGTGGGGCGTGATGGTGGATTCTTGCTTGTTCCAGAAGGCCGGGCCGGGTCGCAAGAAGGCACGAGAGACCACGGCAGTCACGTGCGGGCGGCCGCTCGCTCAAACGCCCGTGTCGTGGACGAACACGTGACGCGTACCGTCTGCACGGGGGGTTGCGCGCCGTTTCGTCGGCGGCCGCTCGTACACACACGTCGAATCGAAATCCAGTCGCGGCTCGCACAACGGTATGGCCCATATTAGCATTATTCATATTTTCACATTAACTTCCAACAAAAAAGATAATTGAGTCTCTGACCAACAAAGGTACATCCTTTATAGTTAGAATTTGTGAAGTGGCCATTCACCGTTAGAGATATATGAGTATTGGGCTTGCTTGAACATGTGAAAACTCACTAGTAATTAATTATTATTTTGGTACAATATAATATGTTTCACTAATAATGATTAAAATTAATGAAGGCATTACATCCATTTATGTAAAAAGCACTTTCAAATTGAGATAATTAGTTTTCTTGTTTTGTGGTAGGAGAAAACGCAATGGAGATATTTTGTTTACTAGTTGCATAATTTACGTCTACTCATATGTAAATATGTAATCCTGGTATGTTTGAACCATTAAGATGGTTTGTGTTTCACCTTAGTTCAAATTACAGGGGTTGATTCAACTTGCCAACTGTTTATAGTGATCACTTTTGTGGAATAAGTGATCGACCTGAAGTCATCAAACAAATTCAGTTTAAAGGACTGGTATGACGAAAGAAGGCGTTAGTACCAAAATAAGAACTGATGCAATTTGTACCGGTATATCAGGCCATACTGCCAACCTGTTAGGTCCTATCTCTTTCTTTATGCATAGATTTACACATTCGCTAATTTTCAGTTAACTGAATTTTTGTATTCTTGTGTAGAACATTTTTGTTTTTTTCCAGAGAACATCCTTTATTTTACATCAAATGATAAAATTTTTGAGTAGTTGGATCAACATCCAATTACTGAAAAAAGTGATTGAGACATTAGCAAACCTGAAATCTAGATTTAACCTTTGCAGGAAATTGAATCCCATAAGTATTTGCAATTGACCTCCTAAAAAGTAGATTAGATGATAAATTGTACAAAACAGTACTGTTCGAGATGCTGAACGTAAGAAAAAGTAGAGCAGAACGCCGCCACTTAATAAAAACCCTATATCACACCCTAGTATCTATCAACCCTATATAATTTATATAGACTGCTGGAAAATTATGTCTGCTTGACTCCTATGTCCATGAGGACTTTATTGTGTCTCCATTTGTCATGTGAGCTTCAATCACAAATGCATCTGAGTCAGGGTAGCTTTTCAATTCGAGGTCAGCTTCTGTGAATGTTATTGGTATGTGCCACCATTTTGTTTAAAGATTCGAGGTTGGCTGGTGCCTGAGGCGGCGGCGGTGGCGCTAGGGTTCCGCCCGTCTGTTTTTTGTTTGTTTGTGCACGGTTGTGTGTTCTTGCTTAAATTTGTTTCTTCCTATCTATCCTGCCAGATGTTCCGGTGAGCTGACATTTTGTGAGTTTACTTTCAGAAATTTTTGTCGGCTATTCAATCCCAACTTGCGAAGGCAACATTGCCATTAATTTTTTTACATGTTGCTGCAAATGTATGCTTATATTGGCTCGTGCCCCTAGTGAGCTGGAAATTCTGAATCCTGGCAATAAGTGATGGGTTGGTCAGAGAATCAGTTCTCTCTTTCTTAGGAAGTTTTATGACAACACTTGAATGCTGAATACGTAATACCGTACTGGTTGGTGAACGAGCAGCGTGAGAGTTGACTCACCAATTCACACATTTTGTGTGCCTCTATATAACGCAGTGCAATTGGAAGCTACGAAAGAGCACTAGCCTCACGAAAAGAAAGTGTCAAGGAAACCATGAATAATGGAGTGGGTTTGATCGTTTAGTGTTATGGATGCTCGCTCGGAAAGGGAGGCATTGAGAATCATTCTTGTACTGGCTTTTGCTTATGAGCTGTAATGGTTGGCCGATGGCTCCAAAATGTTTTCATTAGACTGAAGATATAGGGATCATGTTGTAGCTGAAATATATCAATTCGCTCAACGTGGATTGCTCATTGTTCTATGTTTACATTGTGCTCCGTCCCACTTCGGTTAACCAGTTCTATTAACCAAAATTCTTCTTATCCGAATTTACTGGCCCGTACTAATTGGGTTAACCGAATGTCTAGCCCAAGTGGTTGATGGGATTTGACAAAATCGAGTAAAACATAAGGGAATCAGGATGTGGATGTTATTAGGTCCTATCTCTTTCTTATATCCATAGATTTACACATTCGCTAATTTTCAGTTAACTGAAATTTTGTATTTCGTTCAGTCAGATTTTTGGAATTATGAAATTATACTGCTGGAACAACGAGAGTGTACTGTTGGAACAATGACAGAGTTGCTAGAACAATTAGTTCTTGTGTAGAACATTTTCGTTTTTTTTTCAGAGAACATCCGTTATTTTACCACAAATGAATAAATTTTTTTTGAGTAGTTGGATCAACATCCAATTACTGAAAAAAGTGAGTGAAAAATTAGCAAACCTGAAATCTCGATTTAACCTTTGCAGGAAATTGAATCCCATAAGTATTTGCAACTGACCCCCTAAAAAGTAGATTAGATGATAAATTGTACAAAACAGTACTGTTCGAGATGCTGAACGTAAGAAAAAGTAGAGCAGAACGCCACTTAATAAAAACCCTATATCACACCCTGGTATATATCAACCCTATAATTTATATGTCACACGGTAATAACGGCGGCACCATCCATCAGGCTTCCATGTCGATAATAACCTTGCCGGTAACATGTCCCTCCATGCTCTTCTCCCACGCTTTGGTCACGTCGCTCAGAGGGAACCTTGAGTCGATCAAGGTCTTCATCTTGCCGTCCTTTAGCTGCCCGACCAAGAACTCAAGGTCCGCCTTGTTGGGCGACATGACCAGCGGCACCAGCCTCTTCTTGGCGAAGGTCACCTTGTGCCGTGCCCACGTCAGAACGCTGGAGAAGGAGTTCGGGGTGAGGTCGATCACCTTCCCGGACTCGCTCAACACTGGCTCGAAAGTCGCCCAGCTTATCCCAACCGTGCAGTGGACGACACCGTCATACTTCTTCCCCGAGGGGCTCTTCAGGCTGGCTCCCTCGGGGGTCTTGTAGTCGAGCACCTCGTCTGCGCTGGAATTCTTCACAAGCTCCATGTTGCGTGCGCCGCAGGTGGCGGTGACGTGGAGTCCGGCCAGCCGCGCCAGCTGCACGGCGTAGAGGCCGACGCCACCGGATGCGGCGGTGACGAGAACGTTCATGGGCTTGCCGGTGCCGTCGAACTTGGCATCGATAGCCTTGAGAGCCTGGAGAGCTGTGCCGGCTGCGACAGGCAAAGCCGAACCTTCAGCAGCAGAGACCTCGGCAGGTCTCTTGACAGTCAGGCTTTCAGATGCTACAGCGTACTCGGCGAGTCCACCTCCCGGCTGTTATTTCAAAAAAAAAATTATTTTTAACACCATTCCAGATAGATATAGCTAGGAACAGAAAGATGAAGGCATATGGAACATAAACATAGAGGTTGCACGGTGCAGTAGGAGAATTTCCAGCAATCTTATGTTGTACAACTTGTTCTAAGAACTTAAAGATCATCAGAGAGGGCTTACACGTGAGTTCAACATGGCAACAACTCTATCTCCAGCCTGGAACCCCTTCACTCCCGCACCAACCTCAACTACAACTCCTGCTACATCAGTTACTGCAAAAGATGGAGGAGAATCATGATTCATAGAAATTCTCAACATCTACTGCAAAAGGATGTCAAGGCACTGCTTATGGTCGTTGACTTGCAAAAATTTGGCTAGTGTCCAATTTTTTAGACCACAGCTCTTTTTGACACCATAGAGAATTTGGGTAAAGTTACTAGTCTTTATCCTTCTACTCCTTAAAAAACAACCCCTATTCAATTCCCACAAAAAATAAAAATCTCTACGCTCAAGATTCTTCTTTTCATAAAAATCATTTCGAAGAGGGTACGATCCTTGTATTACTACCTTTGGTTTTCTTTAAGGACAGGCTAGCTAGTTCAAACTTACACCAACTAACATGTCTTAGCGACAACAAAGAAAAATAGATAGAATATCAAGATAGCAAAGAAATATGGTGTTTCACATGTCAGTATTAGCAGTGAAACACATAATACATAATAATATTTTTCAGCCAAGACTCCAGATGAAACCTCGGACATCAATCAATCATCAATCTCAATTTGTTACTGCAGGAAAGTAGAGAAACAGATACTATGAAATATATGATCGACATAATACCATTGGTCGAAATCAAATTAACATTAGTATCAACGGACCAGAATTGTCAAAAATATTCTCAGGGTGATGTACCTGGGATAAAAGGGAACTGACGAGGCGAAAAAGGTCGCAGCTCTCCTTGCTGTATCTTCCAGTCAGCGGGATTAATTGCTGCCGCTTGTAACTTCAACAGAAGCTCATTCTTCTTGGGCGAAGGGACCGGGACCTCCACATGCTGCATCAAAGAGATAATTCAAAACTTGTGCGACTGGTATTTTTCAAAGAAAAAAAAAAGACTTGCTGCTTTCAGAATCAAGCGAGAGGCGACTATGACTGCGGTTTCCACAACAAATAAGAAGGCAGCAACAACCAATATTAACCAACTAATTTTCTCCTCATCCTCTTCCCACTGTGAGTTTTATTATTATTTGGTGACAAGATTACATTTCTAAAGATGTTTAGAAGTTTCTTCCATGTTGTGTGAATTGCCTATGAAATAATGCACTATTGAGAAAAAAAATTAACCATCAAATAAATATCTTGTTTCTTGTATGACACCAATAAAAACAACAAACTAATAAAACAACCCCTGACTACGCTCTTTTGTCGTGTCCTCACCAAATCCCGTGGTATCTGAACACCAATACTCTAATCCTACCACCGTAGCATGCATGTAACACTTACCAATCCCCATCAGATTCTGGAAGGACTGGTGGTATCCTGTTCTTTATTTTAATCTTTGCTCTAACCAAGATTTGTCGTTATATATTAGACTGACTCAAATAGATCATCCAAATGGTGACGCATATCTAAAGTGGGTCCTAAAATGTGAAAAACGACTCTCTGATAGAAATCTGCTGCTCTTTTTTTTGGTACCCAAACGACACACCCAATTCCGCGGCCGCGAGGCGGATGACCCACAAATAGATGGCGTCGCCCTGTGATCCAGCGGCTGCCTCCCCAACCCCATCTGCCTCCCTCCAGGGTCGGCAAGGTGGGCTCACCCGAGCCGTGTCGTCCCTAACAGCGGTGGCTCGGCGCGGGGAGCGGACTTCACAGTGGCGGCTGTGCGAGGCAGCGTAAGGGGTGGCATGACGGTAGAGGCCTGCGGAGGGGCTGCCCAGGACGAATTTTGGGGTCTTTGTTAGAGATCCACATTTTTGCCTCTCTTACAAAGACCTATTTGGTGTTTTGGATCTCACATTTAGGTGTTCACTATTGGAGATAGCTTTAGTTTAAGATGCTGGAAATATGGTTGGGTTAGTTACCCGTTTAGAATATTTCATACAAAATCCAGTTTAGAATAAATCTTCCTAATTTGCTACAGGATGTGTGGTGCTCTCTAGCTCCTTTATTAAACAAAATCATGTTGTCTCCTCAAGAGATCAAGGTCATATGGATTCCCAAAGCCTGTGCACAATCAATCTGATGAGAAATGGCTGTGTGGTCAACTGCAGAAATGCATTACAGACAAGGGAACAAAAAAGTTATCAAAATATTTTTATGGCTAACTGAGACTGAAGCCATTTTCACAAAAGTTTACGACAAATTGGCAAGAAGACCTTAATAACCTGCTATTTTTAATCACAACCTTTAACTATTATCGATCACACTTCTGTGTCCTATTCTTTTCTTAGTGTATTATTATTCAAACTCTTTGTAAAAACTTGAGATCTTGAAATCAATTAAGTGAGGAATGCCTCGGTCAAAAAGAAAAACGAGAAGGAAAAGATTAGGACTGCCCCGCTTGGTCGGTTACCTTGAGCCCCGCAGCGGCTCCGCCGTAGGCGTCGTACTGCACGGCGCGCATCTTCGCCGGCGTGGACGGCGCGGCGGCCATCGGGGAGGAAGAGCGCGGCTTTGCCGTTGCTTGGATTTTTTTTCCCCGCTATACTTGTTCTTTGGTTTGTGTTTCCGACCGGCACAGGCGGCATCGTCGAAGGATATATAAACGCGAGGATCCTTGTCGGGTGCCTGATCTGACGTGTGATCAGAAGCCACGCGTTGCTTCTGGAAGGGAGACTGGCTAGCTGGAAGCTAGAGAAATAAAAAAGAAGGCGAAGGCAACAACGCGGATGTCACCGGTTGGACGCACGGCCGGAGGTACGTAAGCCGGCCTGACGTGCAAGCATTTGGTCTTTTTATCTCAATCTTGTTTGGTTGATAAATCAATTGGCACTAACGATCTGATCCACTTCCTCGAACGGTGTTTTTTGCTTGCTCTCAAGTCGACCACCGCCTGCAGCATCCCTTCGTCCAGCAACCCAACCCAGAACTGGAGGCCTGCCTTGTTGGGCCACATCAGCAGCGGCACATGGCAGAGAAGTTAGCGCGCTGTGATGTCCGGTAAAAACCACAAACAATATGCACCATTGAAACGCAACAAACATGGCGCCGTGGTTTGTGGCAGAGCGCACCAACCCGCCGGCATGAGCCACAAAACTGCAATCCCTTATGCTTATAAAAAGAAAAAGAACCTTCATTTCCATGACCCGACTCACCCCTTTCATTTCTCACTGCATATCTCTTTAAACGGCCCAACTCTAATTCAAGTGTGATCCGTAATTTGCTTTCTCCGTGACCGACCTATCTTCATCAACCTCAAGCAACTCCCAGTGATGGCGGAGCTGAAACAATTCCTGTTGCCTCCCTTGCCTACGTACCTACTATGACCAGGATCAAAATTTGGATATGTTACCTATCATCACCCTCTTTCTTATTTGTTTTTTTCCCTCTAGTGTGGCTTCGGTTGTTGGCCTGCTTCACTTAGTTTTGTCTCCGATTATATATATCCGCAAGGGATGTACATCATGTTTGGTTGGAACTTAACCATTCACCAACCAGCTATGGTCCCACCCCATAGTGCCAAGTTTAGAGTGGGATGGTAATTATTGACCGCAACTGCGATGGTACTATTAGTTGCCAACCCTAGTTCGGTCATATTAGTGTGCTATTATATTCGGTACAAAATCAGATGAAATGCTATAAATAATCAGATACAAAGTTGCCTAGTTTATTCAAAATATGCTGTCCAAATTATTTTTATTTCGAAATCTTCTGTGTTTTCATATTCACATGAATTGAAGTTAAAAAAACATGTCCATTCTTGACATTGAAGTTGAAACCAGTCCTGTTATGCAATTGCTCATTTTCTTTCTTGCAAGGCACAAGAGTTAGAAGAAGCAAGCAACGGTAACAGGAAATTTCTTGAAGAATGTAGGACCATCAATTCATTCACTTAACTGACTAGAGAAAGCACGGATGACAGCTGAGGGATTCTTTTAGCCATGGAACAGGCCAAGTTAGGAGGGTTATTTTGTTGTTGACAATTGTATTTTGTTCTTGTAATACGTTGCAATTGTGGAGTATTTTGTTATAAAGTCACATGCTAATCCTAGATTGGTTGCTTAGTGTACATTAACAGATAACAATTTATCAAGTCTATTCATTTTTATTTCATAATCCCAGTTTACAACCCATTCAATTTATCACATTGAGTGAAAACAATGAAGTGTACACGAGGTACTCGTTAAAGGTACATGTAGCATTACGTAGTTTTCATGATTGGTACATATAGCGTCATATCTCTATTTTTTCCTTGCAAAAAGGATGTACAAGATTGTGGCAACTATGTAATATTCGCTCTAGTACATTTTCTGAAATTTTTTGACACATTGTAAAAACTTGTGAAATGTGTGGTACCTTGTAAAATTTCTAGCTTAAAGAACAACATAACATACCTTTAATGTTGGTACATTTTCTTCCATGATTAAGTACCTCAGTTCAAAACTCAGAATTTACATTAATTGTAGGGGACACAACCTGAATATGTACCGTATGCTCTGTCATATACATTCAAAAAATAATTGAAATGCATTTGAATTAAAAAAGGTGTCATGCAGATCTCGAGAGTAGCACATGGGTATGAGTGGTGTGGATATCCAGAAAAGTAGAAATGGAAACATTTTGTGCCTTCTCGAGGATGTCCATGTGACGCTCACCACAACCACAGACCCCAAAGTTTGCCGACGGGGAGAAAAAATTGGCAATGGTATGGGCGAGTATGGCACATTCCATCTGCATAGTTGGTGAAAGCAATGCCATTGGATGCCGGACACGGACATGCGCATTGCCTGCTACCGTTCGACGAGACAATCTTGTTCTATGGTGGTTGTAACATCCCGAAATTTTAAAACTTAAATCAAATTCAAAATTTGTGACTAATTTAAATTTTTAGGATTTATTTTATGATTCATGAATTTTTGAAAACCAAAACATCGATGAATTAATCAAACTAGTGAGAATTGAAATTTTGATTAAATAAAATCAACCGTGCCTAAGTGTATGTTTGTTTGTTTGTTTTTTTCTTTAATTTGTTTTGTTGTCCGAGTGTTGCTCCAATTTTTAAAACTCCAAAACACCTTCAAATTCACCCCAAATCTAAATACCAAAATCCTAAAAAAGAGTAAACCTTTTCCTCTCTTCCGGGCAGAAATCCCCTCCTTCCCTCCTCTCCCTCTACCCAAGCAGTCGGACCACCTCTCCTTTCCCCATGCCGCAACCCCCTCCCCTCGCACAGCCCACCTCCCAAGGCACGGCCCACCCGTGCCACGCACCACCCCGAGCGCCGCCCGGCCCCGGTCCCGTCCGCCTCCCCCCAAGCGACCCCTATTCCGGGCGTACCTCCCCTGCTCCACGATGAAAGCTCGCGAATATGCCCGCTCGTGCACAAAGCCACCATTGGAGGCAAGTTCTTGTCCCCGACGATGCTTTCGTGCTCCTCCACCACTCCGCACCAATAAAAGGGGCGCGCACCGGAGCTCCTCTCCGCACCGGCGCGAGTGCAACCTTCCCTCCCCCACCGAGGTGCCCACAATCCAAGTTTTTCCCAATTTCTCCCGAGCTCCCAGCCATGGCCGTTCCTCCCCAAAATACCTCGCATACGAGCCACCTCCCCTCCACTTTCCACTCCGGACGGATGCGTGTTGAGCTTCTCCACGAGATCCCCCACTCCCCGGCTTCCCTCCCCCTCTCCCCGGCGGCCCCCGAGGCTTGGGCGCCCGTCCATGGCGGCGTCGACCGGAGGAAGAAGAAGGTGTTGCCTTGAGTTTCACGTTAGAATTGCTCGTTTTGCAAAATAGCCTTTGTCCTTCTCCCAAATAAACCCACCTCCCTCTCTTATTTATGCACATTTACACTCTAGCCCTTCGGTCTACCATACACCCATGAACCACCCCATAGACCTGGTCCATGATTCCACATAAAAATAATTTCAAAAATTCTAGAAAATCCAAGCCCCTGCACTTTTGCACTTAAGCCCATGCCCTTTTTATATATTATGTTCATGTCCTTGGATTTTTAAAGAAAGACCCCCAACTTTCTAGAAATTATCTTTTACGTCCCTAACATTTTACAAAGGTTCCTCTAAACTAATTACAAATGGGTCCCTATGACCTTAAAAGTATTTATAAAAAGTCCCCGAAACTTCAAGAGCTTATATCTTTTGATCCGGACCTCCGTTTCGGAGATTCTTACGCTCACGCGATCGTCCCGACACGACAAATCTTTGTCAGCCACCATAATCTCATCCCATCATAATATTTTCCCCCTTGCCCCCTTAATCTCCCATTTCCACCGTCCGAACTCCGTTTCCACCGATCCTTTCGTCGTTGGACTCCTAAGTTCCGGCATACCCAATCCTAATTCCCATAATCCGGATATTGCCCTCCTAAACTCCAACCCATCCCTGCGAGCCATAGGTATACACTAAACCTTCCGATCTAAATGGAGTTTTAATGGGAGCTTGATTGTTTTTCTTAATTATTTATTTTCTTTTCGCATTAGCTTCACATATTATAGAGGCGGAGAATCCGAAGGAGTCCAAGCCGGAGACGACGCTCGATGACCCAAGTCTCAAGAAGGATTCCGATGTGCAGTAGAGTAACGACGTGAGGCACGACTCCTAATGGATTTAGCGTTGCCAAGCAAGCTCTATCAATTCCTTGATTATAATTGATCCTATTACTCTACTTATTCTCGCACCTATTTAGGAAAGCTACTCTTATATGCTTTAATCCTTGCAATTTTTTTACTAGAGCCCAGCTTGTTGTATGTTAATGTTCAAATCACTATAGATATGAACATTAAACCCTAGATTGACCATTAGAACACTAGATCAACCTAGAAGTTATTGTTAACTATGTTAATGATAATGTTGCAGTATTTCTCGAGAACTATTACTATTTATCATCATAAACCTTGTTTAAGAAAATGTGTGAAAATGAGTTTGGTGGTGTGTGTTAATGGGTGGGTGATTAGACCAACCGTGTTAAGGTGAAGTTGGGTGGGAAAGCTACCGGCCATGGGTGAAACTCCTAGTACTCGGTGTAGAGTACTTGATGTTTAGGTGATGTCCATATGCGATGGACGAGTGTTTGCCCTGCCATATAAGGACCGGTTCTTCGAAGCCCAAATTGGTGATTTAGTGTACAACCATATAACCTGTTATGGGCAGAACCGTTGACCAAACCTTGGGTTACACAACAAGACGTTCCATCGGGTGTAGTAGATGACGGAGGTCCAGGGATCGTTCTTTTGGTGAAGTCTAGTATTTGGTACATATATGGTGGTCAATATGCTTGTGTCATATCCATCGGATCCCCGGGCATTCGGGGTGCACTTGTGGGCGTTCCTAGTTGCGGTGGCAATGTTATGTGCTTACTTGCAAAGAGGGCATAACTTGAGGGCAAAGTGTACCAACCTCTCGCAGAGTGTATAAAACTATCCTGGATATCCGTTGTCATGGTATATTGGTACGTCAAACCTTGAGCTCTCGTTGATTAGCCACGAATACAAAATCCTTGATGTGTGAGTGGGCAGCTTTGTGCCCATGAGTTTTGGGAATGGTGTTGGCCCGATGTGCCGAGCTGTTATGACCTTCGGTCGGAAGGCTAATCTAAAAAGAATGGGAATTGTCGGGATCGATGAATATCTCTCCCAGGTCCGACCAACTAAAACTATAAAATGCTTTCTTCTTGAAGAACCTCTTTGCTTCTATAGTGAGCCCCGCATGCGCGCTTTTCGCTAAAACTCCGACCCTATCTTGACCACAACAAGATTGCATGTACATTATCCCTTGCTAGTGATAGAGCTTGTTGAGTACCTTATATACTCACCCGTTGCTTATTTGTTCGGATGAAGATGGAGAATACCATGAGGATGAGGAGTAGGTCGCGTCCTTCGCTTGATGTTTCCTGTGGAGTCTATGATGCTTTCCGAGTGTGTTTTCTTTTATGTGAGGCTGGTCTATCCACCTCTTTGAATCTAATCTAGACCATGTATTCCCTAGCTATTTCCCTTTAAGGAATCAATAAAGGTTATTGTATCGAAATTGTATCATCTACGTGTGTACCAACTACTGTTCCAGGGATTGGTACGTATACACGATGTAGTCCCGAGAGTGGGACGTCACAATAACCTCCCAATATGTGGCAACACCCCAATATTACCTCCTATTGACGGCCAAAATTGGACGAGAAACCAACAACGTGGCCAATATAGGCCCGACTGGTTTCACAAACCAAACCAGTCACACTAGTATAACAAGTTGCTGAAATGACCAATTGGATTCCACCATTGCGTAGAGCTCGTCAAAATAGTCAAGATGCATATGTAGATTGCTAAAATTTGAACTCCAAATGCAAAAGTTATGGTTTCTAAAGATTCCAGAAATTTGAAAACCGATTAGACTAGTTGGACACCGATTAGATCGGTTTTAACAGTAGTCCGAGCAGAAAATTGTATTTTGCCTCGGAATTTGCAAGGAAACTTGATTTCTTGCGCGGAAATACCAAGCCTCCTATAATACTAGCGGCTCGGGGGTGATTGAAGGCGCTCAACTCCAAACTAGGGATGTCAACGGGTACCCGTTACCCGTTTCCTCGATGGGGAAAAACCCTATTAGGGATGGGGATGGGTCAAAATTTAACCCTCGCGGGGAAGGTAATGGGAAAAAAAAATCTATCCCCATTGGGTATATGGATCCGGGATGGGAACCATGCCCCCGTACCCGCTTTCCCGCTTACCCGATACTATGCCCTTTGTTTCCTCATTTCGTTCAACACCGTTTCACAAGCAGCCAGCAAAAGCCAACCCTAACAAGAGCTTCACGCGTTCCTCCTACCCGGCACCACTCCCAATAGCTTCACATGTTGCTCCTCAACATTACTGGAGAATGGAGGCCACTCACGGTCGACGGCTCTACGAACGTCGGCCGACCGCAGTTCGCGCGGCAATGGTGGCTGGTGCTCGCGTGGCGTGCGGAAGCTCGGCGGCTAAAGCTTGCGTGGTTCGGGAATGGCGGCCAGAGTTCGCGCGTTGTGCCTCGACAGCTTGAGATCGTGCGGTGCGGCAATGGCAGCTGATGCTCACCCGGCAGTCGGCGCGTGAAGGGTTGGCGAATGTAGCTCGCGCGGTGCGGCACGAGATCCCCGTGGGTGCCTATTATCTACGTGGGGTCGGGGATGGGGTCGAGCTATGTCACCCGCGAGCGGGGACGTATGGAACGTTTGGCTGTCCGGGACGGGGACGAGGACGGGATAGTTAAACCCACGGAAATTTTACCCGCGGTCATCCCTACTCCAAACGAACTATTTATCTTTTATCCTTTCACCTTTTTCTTTCCCTTTATTTTTCCAACCCCTTTTTGTTCTTCCTCTCTCGTATTCATGGCCAAAAGATGCTCTAGCTGACTTTCCCAACCTAGGACAACATGACATGCACCTGCTCTTACGGGGTCCCTCCCAAGCAGGCGTTCAACGGAGTTTCGTCGGAACCTGGCAAAACCGGTCAGACCGGTGTGCCCAACCAGCCAGACCAGTTAAGGCAACTCATGGAGATCATGTCTGTTTGCGACCCACACGCTCTAGTGCATTTGGTGTGTGACCAAATTTCACGTCAACAGACTTTTTCACAACTCCGCTGGGAACGAAGTGTTTCGATTGACATAGCCGAAATCAATTCCTATCAACATGACATCAATTCAAGACCTACCGGATGAGGTATTGGAAGAGTATATGAAGGCCAATTACAAGGCTTGCGAGAGTTTACTTCCAACATGCTATTAAAAAAACAGGAGCAAGGTGTTTTTCAGATCAAGGAGTTGAATATGGATCCACTTCTCATTGACGCCTTACAAGAGATGCTTTCTTCAGGTAGTTTGTTATTGTCTATTAGCTACTTTTTACAATGATACATTATCTACTCCTATCATTAGTCAAGAAATAGAAAAACACCAAATTCGGTTGTCTCAAGCCAAATCTAGGGAAAAGCTAGATGACACGTCAACTTCTTCTGCCTCAGATGCAAGTTGATTCTACACACGCAAGTTTGGTTACACCAATTTCAGAATCCGGTGAGACTGATCTGCCAACACAAGTCAGGCAAGTTGTACCAACCGATCAGATCGGTTTGCCCTGAAGTTTTGGCAATAAAGCCAAACCGAAGATGTTGAAGCCTAAAAACCCAAAGGTTGGTGTATTCAAAGATCATGACAAGCATCAGGTCGTAAAGCCAATATCTCAAAAGTTTCAGGCTCAGCTTTAAATCCAAAATTTTCAAAGGTGCACGTCATGTGCAACCAAAGATATTTTCACGACAATCTCAGGATCCATAGTGGAGTAATTCTCATACATCAATGATAATACCATCAGACGAGTCATCAGTATATAGACTATGGGCGCCACATCCTGTCATGACTTATTTTTATTCATTATATGGCCTACATTAGTGTCATCCCTTCCTATGTGCTTTTATCAACATTTTAAACTCTTATGGAGAAAGAACATTATAAAAGTCATCACCTGTACATAATGACCATTCAAAGAATCAGTCTATCGTGAAAGTTAAACCAAGGGTGAGTAAACAAGTTTGGCGTGTTAAAAAGGATACTTGCTAGGGAAAAGACGAATACTCATATTTAGGAAAGTATTCGGGAGCAAGCTTCCTCGACTCAAGTTGTAAAAGATTAATATGAATAAAGTTCGGTTGGGGAGCATTGCAGCAAGAAGGAGAAAATGAAGAGAGAACCAACTTTTGATGACCTGTTGGCAAAATACACAAGGAAAACTGAGGAAAATCAAGAACAAGCCGACAACGTGCTGCTACAAATACTCAAAGGAGTTCTCATCAACATGACCAAAGGTACTTCAACGTAAATTGCAATCACCTCATTCATATTTATCATATAATCCTTCAATGAACATACCATGTGATGCATATCTTGTTAATTACAATCCATGGTTCTGGTATATAATCCTTGGTTGCTTTGTTATTAGTATCAGTATCCAAATTGGTATGTGCATGATTGACCATTAGGGCTGTATCGAGATTTTTATTACTAGCTGAACTTTAAATGTTTAAAGGCAGGAATAGTTAGATTAGTTATACTAATATATTGCCATAATTGTTAGAAATATATTTCACCTATATTGCTAAGTTGGTAGAATGCATACATCGTTTATACATGGCCGATTATTGCGTATTATTATTCATACACAATTGTCACTCTAGAAAAATATTTTCTGGTATGCAAGCATCACCAAAAAACAGGGGGCATATGTTGATGACAAAAATTGGACAGAAACCGACAAGGTGGCCAAGATAGATCGGACTGGTTCCACAAACCAGTCAGACCAATTTAACATACCACTCAGACCAGTTTTACAAGTTGCTCAATGATCAATTGGATTCCACCATTGCGTAGAGCTCGTTGAGATTCAGGATGCATATGTATATTGCAAAAGTTATGGATTTTAGATGATTCCAAAAATCTGAAAACCGGTCAGACTGGTTTTAACAGAGTCCTAGAAGAAAATTGTATTTTGACTTGAAATTTACAAGAAAACTAAAATTTGTTGCGCGGCAAGACCAAGTCTCCTATAAAATTATGGGGTCACGACCGACTGAGGAGGGTATCCAACTCCAATCGAACCATTTAACATGTTTTTACCTTTACTTTTCCAACCCCGATTTATTGTTCTTCTCTTATCTCCATAGCGAAGAAGGCATCCTAGCTGGTCTGCCAAGCCTAGGACAACCCCACGTGCGCCTACCCTGATGGGGGCCCTCCTGGGCAGACGTTCAGTGGAGTTTCATTGGAACATGCCAAAACCAGCGAGACCGGTGTGAAAAAAAAAAAACCAGCCAGAGCAGTCGAGGCAACTCGCGGAGACCAAGTCCGTTTGCGACCCACATGCTCTAGTGCATTCGGTGTGTGACCAGATTTCACGTCAACACCTCTCACAAGGGATTTGCTATTAGAAACCTGAAACATGATCTTAGTTGTTGTTTGAATGACAAAACGGGCTGAAAGAGCTCAACACCTTATGGACCTTTCAAGGGAGATGCAAAACACTATGTGATGAGGACATCCCGACCACACATGTAAGCGGTGACCAAAATAACATAAACCAAGAGCTTGGTCATGCAATCACTGATACATACAATGAAAGTGCTCATGAAAATGATGGTCTAAGCCATGGAGCTGCTGTACCAAGAGAAGAATCAGTTACACCACTTCGAGGACCGATTACACGAAGTCGCGCAAAGAAACTACAACAAGAGGTGAACTCTCTCCTTACTGAATTTACATCAAATATAAATGAGAACTTTATACTACCTAAATGTTCTACATTTGTCTTGCTAAGGTTTATACATGAAGGAGGTGCTGCTGGACAAAAGGAGATGGGTTACACCAACAAGTAGATGTGTTACATGGAAGCTGAATCAGCACCTAGTCTACTCCTACAAGCCTCAACTTCTATAAAGTTGTGCGTACAAGACCCTTGAGTTTCACCTTCCATAATCCACATGGATGGAAAGATAATCAAGTCTACTTTCACCTCCAACAAACGGCTCATCATTTCGACTTCCCACCAAGGAGTAATGATCATTTTACTGAAGTCTGCCCGGAAGGCTGAAGGCCACGCGAAGCCTTTCGGGATGAGCAGTTTTCACACCTTTGAACTTCATTCCTTCATGAATAAGTTACTCCTCGTCCACACCTAGCTAGGAGGGTGTTCCTAGTATAAATATTCATTGTATCAAAGCCAAACTTAGACTATTATGAATCAAGAAATCCACCACATGGTGTTCCGGCCAAGAGCTGAGTGACTTACCCCAAACTTCTTGCTTGTTCTACATAGACTTGTGAGAGACCGACTTGCCGGTATACGCAAAGGTTCCTTTGGGGCCCCCTAGTTCGTGCTCTACGGTTTCCAGTTCGGCTGCACCGTTTTGTGTGGATTAGTTCCGGTTGTGGTTCTGCGGTCGTTCGGAGATCGAGTCGATGTCCTCAAGGTTTCGGTGCCTCTCTCCCCGTCGCTTGGTTGCAACCAACCTTGGTCAGGTATAAAGCTAGTTACCCCGCTGAATTTTTCATCTACATATCCTTCTTCTACCTACTGCCGTGAAGATTGGGCCAACCCCGGGTTTTCCCCTATCACTATGTGGATCTGAAGGTCAGAACATGGTTGTTAAAATCACGTGCCTTTGTGTGCTTGTTCATTTCTAGGGTTCTTGTTGGGCATAGTTTGTGTTCTTCCTTAAATTGTTTTGATTTATTTGCTTCTGTCAGCTGACTTTTCGTGAGTTTACTCTCAGAAACTTTTATTGCCTGTTCAATGCCCTATTGCGAAGACAACATTGGCAAGTGTATGCTTATATCGACCTATATCCCTATTGATGAAACACCATCAAGAAATAAGTGATGGGTTGGTCAGAGAATCAATTCTCTCTTTGTTTGGAAGTTTAATGATAAAACTTGAATGCTAAATCTGTATTATCATACTGGTTGGTGAATGAACAACAAGAAAATTGACTCACCAATTCACACATCTTGTTCTTCTATATAACACAATGCAATCGGAAGCTACACGAAAGAGCATTAGTCGAATGAAAAGAAGGTTTGAAGGAAATGATAAATAATGGAGTGAATTTGATCTTTCAGTGCTATGGATGCTTGCTCGGAAAGGGAGGCATTGAGAATCATTCTCGTAGCAGGTTGTGTAGAGGAGTAGTAATGGTTGACCGATGGCTCAAAAATGTTTTCATTAGACTGAAGAAATAGGGATCATGTTGTAGCTGAAATATATCAATTCGCTTCAAAATGGATTGCTCATTGTCGACTTGGGTTAACCATTTTTCTATGGTAAATTGGTTGCCATTTTTCATCAACCGAATTTCTTCTTATCTGAATTACTGACTAGTATTAATCGGGTTAACCATTTTTCTAGCCCCTACTGCTTCATGGGATCAGTTTACAAACTCTAGCAAAACCAGGATGTCGATGTTCATTGTACCAAGTTTGAAATTCAAAAACCTTTTGTCAAATTTCTATCAATTCATATTTCCCTTGTTCAATAGTCGTTAATTTCCGCTCTTGTGCTGTTACCAAGTTCTCAAATATTTGTTTCTGTGCTAATTTTTGATCCGGCAGTGTATAAATCCAAACTTGGCCACAAAATATTTTCAAAATTCTTCAATCATTTTTCCTCAATGACACGACGATCGGATTGGGGACAATGCCCCATCCATCACTTACCTTCTTAGGCCATGTCTGTTTCAGCTTTTAGAACACTGAAAAAAGCTTGTTCTTGGATCACTGAAAAGCTAATACTTAGAAAATATATTGAAAACTAAAAATCTCGGGCCTCAACAAATAGGCGTAACCTTTCTTTTCACTGGCTTGCATTTTGTTATAGCAGCAAGATTACGTTCAATAGGGAAAGTAACCAATCAGTAGAGTACTGGTATGGCCCATATTAACATTATTCATATTTTCACGTTAACTTCCAACAAAAAAAAGACTGATTGTCTGACCAGCAGAAGTACATCCTTTATTGTTAGAACTTGTGAAGTGGCCATTCAATGTCAAAGATATATGAGCATTGCGTTTGCATGAATTATGTGAAAACTCACTACAGTCATTAATTATTATGTACAATATAATATGTGGCATTTTATCCATGTATGTAAAAACACATGGGACCGCCTCCGTTGGTTGGTTACCTTGAGCCCCGCGAGCGCCTCCGCCGTAGGCGTCATAGTGCACGGCGTGCATCTTCGCTGGTCGGGACGGCAGTGCGCCGGCCATCGGGGAAGAAGAGCGGGGCTGCCTCGTGAATATAAGTGTCCAGTCGCTTTGCCGTTGCTTGGATTTTTTCGCTATACTTGTTCTTGTTTCGTGTTTCCGGCCGGCACAATAAGCGGCATCGAATGATATACAAACACGAGGATCCTTGTCGGGTGCTTGATCTGACACGTGATCCGAAGCCACGCGTTGCTTCTAGAAAGGAGACTGCCTGCTGGCTGGAAGCTAGAGAAATCTTATCTCTTATCTTATATATACTAATTGGAGGCTCCTTTTTAGGCCTTCACGTTAATCAGAAAATAAAATCCTAAAAATTCCCACATAAAAGTAAAACATCTGGCCATTAGTTTTAATCTTGAATAATTTATAACTGTAGGATCCTACTTGTCCTCAAGTAATATTCCATAGTTGGAAAAACTCATTATCCCCCCATCTCCTTACGTAAAAGTTTCCATATGTATACCACCCTGCCCGAACAACTGATCAATTTTTATCATTGATCTTCTTTCCTCTCAATGTGTTTGTGATTGCTTCCTCGCCGGGTCATCTAGCCCTGGATTTCAACTTTTGATGTGGCTAAAGAATGATGAAAATCTTCATGTACAATCCAGGTTTGATCGTTTACGATAATTCCTTCCCACATCTCCTTACGTAAAATCTTCCACGATAGATCGTCGTGGTCACCATCGAAAAAAATGATCTGTTACCAAAATCTTCTACCCCTTCTCATGTGTTTGTGATTGCTCTCTCACAGATTCCTCCAGACCTGGATTTCAATTTTACCTGGGGCCAAACCACGATGAAAAACACTCAATCTATTATGTTCGATCTTCCTGCTGTCTCATGCGTTTTCTTCTAGCTCCCTTGCAGATTCATCTAGGTAAGCCCGAGGGTTGCTTAATGTAAGGAATTGTTTAATCAGCGGCTCAATTCTGGTAGGGAGATGTAGCAAGTAGCTCACGTGATCACCAGTTCCATGACCACCCTCTCCTTCGACGCCGTGGCAGGGCAGTTTGTACCTTACTGTGGTGGAGAGATGGGCAGAGGCAGTAGTTGAAAGCGATTTTATGGCACCTGATGGCGGAGCCGACAGGTTACACGAGTGTTTGAGATCCAAATCAGCATATGAAGTGCACTCCAGTCTCCAAATGTCTTCTAAACAAAACATAGAGGTGAGGGTTGTACACCGTGTCCATAACTAACGTACTGGTGTTTTGAAACGCTCAATCTTCAATATTAGATGCGTTTTCAGATTATTTGATTACTAATACCTCGAACCTGCAACCTGATGCAGCTTCTTGGAGATGTTTAACACCATATTGTTTAATGTTGCCTCCTTTCACATGTAAGAAAACTGCACATACCAATTCTTCCATGTAGAAAGCCTTACTTTTGCTCTTTCGTGGTAGCCCTGTCCTAGCACCAAAGTCATCATCATGCAGTAATTTTATCTCCCAGTTGCAGAAGAAAAATAAGATCCACCTGCTTATGTCACTTTCTTATCACTCAGAGAGAACACGAGCCATGGTATATAGCTCGGAGTGCATGGACAACAAATATTTGTTTACTCCCAAGTGCAGTCGTGAGTCAAGAGGTGACCTGATCATGTGCAGGGCATTGACATTGTAGCTGTGGAACTTGCTAATGTAACTGCACCCTTGGCAATGACTAACCCGCAGTCTTTAAAAGTGGATTCTGTCAAATGCCATCCGTCATGGCCCAAAAAAATCCAATGCTTTAATATTTATCTAAGGCTTTGCGGATTGCTTCTCACTGATGAAATCCCAGCTCAGAGCAACGACCATTGTCTCAGTTGCACACCCAAACGTGAAAATCAGCAGCCAATCACCCTCTGATGCAAATGGAATTGGAGTATATGTCAGCAATGACCGATCGAGATTGCTGTTGACCTGTCCATGACTGTGTAAACTGAGGCAAAGAAGTACTAACTGATTCAAGGATGCTGCTGCGTGAACTAACTACCTGCTCAGGTAAGAACAATTGTAGCAACATCAGATGTATGAATATTGCTGGCTGCCTAGGACATCTGTAATTTGTTCATGTTGCAGGAAAAAAAGGAATAGAGATCGGTTGAAACAAGAACCCCACATTACATTCATCAAACAAGATAATGAGTGTAAATATTAACACTGAATTTTCCATTAAGGCACATTTGATGTCAGCTATGCAGATTACCATTTGCATGTTGCTGGGAAAATATTATAAAATTGATCTATAGAACGAGTCTGTCATAATAACAACTAGCAAGCTAGAATTAAGATGAAACTAAGTTATATAACATTCATTTGACTTGTAATATATTATACCAAATACAACTAATAACAAGCTACATATTTATTTAAATTCTATTACTCAATTATGAATACTCTTGGCAATGGAAACATGCAATATATTTAGAATTGAAAATAGCTATAGTAATTTTCCATTCGGTTGTACAATATATTGGTTGCTTCTGCTTATTGAAAAATAGAGATGTGTTATTGTCATACAATACATGTAAATAAAAAAAATAAATTTAACAAGAGTTTAACTGTCCTGATAATTTTTCCCTTAAGGACACTCATTTTTCTTTTAAATTACTAGCTCGTGCAAGTGCAAGGGTTGATGGGCTAGTACGGTAAAAATAAGGCTGAGGCAACACGAATGCCACCGGTTGGACGCACGGCCGGGGGTGCGTAAGCCGGCTTGCTTGGAGCGACGAGTCACGTGTACACGGCAAGGCGTGTCCCGGCTTACGTACCCCTCCCTGCCGGGCTCAAAGGGTAAAATACCAAATGTAACCCGGCCAATGACCAGAGATGCGAGCATTTGGTCATTTTACATCTCAAGTCGACCTTCCCTGCAGCATCCATTTCTCCATCCACCTAACCCAGAGCTCGAGGTCTGCCTTGTTGGGCCACACCAGCAGCACGGGGCGCACTTACCCTGTGCATGTCCTGCAAAAAACACAAAGAATAAGGTCTCTGCACTATTGGAACGCAAGAAACATATTCGTGGCAGAGCGCACCAACCCTCCGGCATGAGCCACAAATTGCATTTCCTTATGCCTGGAAAAAAGAAAAAGAACCTACATTAATTTCCATAACCCGAGTCACCCCTTCATTTCTCACTGCATTCCCTTTGGAAACTCCAACTCCAATTCAAATGTCATCCGTAATTGGTTTTCTCCGCGACCAATTGATCTGGTTCGTGCTGAAACAATTCCCATTGATAGAGCTGAAACAATTCCTGTTGCCTCCCTTCCCTACTTACCTACTACGACCACGCTCAAAATTTTGAGATGTTGCCTATCACCATCCTCTTTCTTATCTATTTTTTCCCTCTTCAGTGTGGCTTCGGTTGTCGGCCTGCTTCTTCACTAGTTTTGTCTCCGATTATATATATATCCGTAAGGGATGTGCATGATGTTGATTGGAACTTAACCATTCACCAACCGGTTGTGGACCCACCCCAGAGTGCCAAGTTTACCGTGGGATGGTAATTATTGACCGCAACTGCCATGGTATTATTAGTTGCCAACCCTAGTTCGGTCATAGTAGTGTGCTATTCCTTCTAGATAGTGGTGTATATAAATGGCCCTATGTCCAGAATCAGAATTAGCCCATTCTAATTTGCACATGTAACGGGATAAATATTAAGCATTTAGTATGTTTATCAACTATATCATTAATCTCTTATTGCTTAGATTAATTGTTTGATTCTGGATCTCATACTAATCAATAGTGAGCTTGACTCCCACTGTTTGTCATGTTTTTACTTGAAGAAATACTACAACTAAATAGTGGTAGTACATAATTAATCTTACATGTTATTGTTAATACTTAGACTTATTCACCAGGGAAAATTCCCTATAGGCAATATAACATGTCGTATGTGTCATGCGCAACAACTCAAATTTTGTAAGAGTAAATTTATCTCATTGTGAATTTTCTAATATTCACATATTTTGCAAATTCTGTTATGAGTAAGCATGATAGTCTCATGTTATGCCAAGAACATAAAACTCTAAACTCACTTTTTAATGGACATTTTCTAGATGAAACTAATATTGTCAAGCATCCTGGTTATCAAGTTTGTAAATATGCAAACATGAATATTATCATAAAACTTCGAGAGATGAAGCATAAAGAATATATTCCTTTAGGCGTAGTTTACTTAGTATATTGAATATAATTCAGATTTATTGCCCTTAAGCAGATAAATAGGCATTATACATAATACTTATATTATGAACTTTTGTCTTCCAATAGACAATACACATGAAAGGCTTTTCTTAAAAGTGGTGCCGCTTGGATTGAGAACTATGTTTTTTTGGGGGTGGGGGTGGGGGGGGTGGGGGGAAGCATGGCCATAAATGTGAATGACGACATTAGCCATTACTTCCAACCGAGAAAGGTCCTCCGTCAAGGGCACCCTATGTCACCGATCTTGTGCAACATAATCGCGAGACATGCTTGCAATTTTAATTAGAGAATGACTTTTGTGGACATAGGGGCATGTGCCCACCCTAGCTTTTTATTATTTATGGTTAGATTTAAATGTTGAATCTCTAATATACTATTAAACATGTAAGATTAGTTGTAGATATGTTGTAGATAATAGCTAAAGCGGATGGACAGATTAAAGAGCTTATCCCGCATCTTGTGGATGAAGGTTTGTCAATCTTGCAATGTGCAGACAACACCATCTTATTCATGGAGCATGATCTAGACTAAGCTCGCAACATGAAACTCCTTTTGAGTGTGTTCGAGCAATTTTCTGGTCTCAAGATCAACTTCCATAAGAGCCGGATATTCTGCTATGGGCGAGGCAAAGAACTTTGAGGACCATCATACGTAGTTATTCGGCTGCAAAACTGTGGAGTACCCATTCAGATACTTGGGTATCCTTGTGCACCATAGAAAGCTCACGTAACTCATGCTGGCGAATCAATGAAGAAAGATTTGAGAAGAAACTAAACTGCTGGAAGGACAAACATCTATCTTATAGTGGTAGATTGGTCCTTATTCGAGTCACTGCTTAGTACTCTTCCTATGTTCATGATGTCTTTCTTTGAGATTCCAAAAGGAGTCCTAACTATACCGAGACTTTTATAGATCCTGATTCTATTGGCAATGTGGGAAGGATAAAAAGAAATACCGACTTGCCAAATGAAACATGTTGTGTCACCCAAAGGATCAAGGAGGTCTAGGTAGTATAATTGACCTCGAGCTCCGAACAGGACGTCTATTGAGCAAATGGCTTTTTAAGTTGTTCAATGAGGTTGATATGTGGTAGAGTTTACTCCGAAATAAATATTTGAGTAATAACACTCTTGTCCCATGTAGTTGCTAAACCAACTGATTCCCACTTCTAGATTGGACTCATGAAGGTCAAGAAACAATTCCCATCATGTGGTGCCTTCAAGATAAAAGACATATCACAAATCCACTTACGGGAGGACAAATGGTTAGGAACCCACCCACTCAAAGAAATTTATCCAACCCTTTACGAGTGTGTCCTATGAGCAGCATGCTACTGTTGAACACGTCATGTCGGGAGATCCCTATAATCTTTCTTTTAGGAGGTCCTTGGTTGGGGTGAAACTAATGTAGTGGGAGAACCTAGTAGAAAAAGTTTCTAAGGTCATCTTAAGTGATGAAAGGGACACCTCTTCTTGGGAGCTAAACAAGAGTGGATCTTTTACTGTTCGCTCTATGTATGACTGTTTTCTAAACCAAGATGCACCCTTCCATCACAAGTTCCTGTGTCCACTCAAACTACCACTCAAAATACAAATCTTCCTTTGCTACCTCCTTAAGGGGGTCATTCTAACAAAGGATAACCTAGTGAAGAGAAATTGGAATGACGATCAGAAATGCTACTTTTGTAATTGAAATGAGACAATTCAACATTTGTTTTTGAGTACCACCATGCTAGGAATATTTGGAGGGTAGTCACGGTTACTACCGGGTTACAAGCCCCTACATCGGTTTCTCATATGTTTGGGGATTGGCTCTTAGCCTTCTCTCCAAAAATGCGAAAACTTATTTTTGACGGGGCAGCAGCTTTATGTTGGACCATCTAACGTTATCGTAATGATATTTGCTTTGACAATGTCCCATATACGGAAGGAGTTACGCAGATAACCGGAGAAGAGAATTGAGCGTTGAGGTTGGTGACTTTGTATACCTCAAGGTATCTCCTATGAGAGGTTTGCGGCAGCTTCAAGATCGAGAGGAAAGTTAGCTCCTAGATACATTGGCCCTTTCAAGATCATTGCTCGGATGGGTGAGGTAGCATATCAATTGGAGTTACCACCGCATATGTCGGATGTCCATGATGTTTTTCATGTCTCTCAATTGAGGAAATGTCTACGAGTGCGAGAGGAACGGTTGCCTATCGAGGAATTGACGTAGGAGAGGATCTTACTTATCGGGAGTACCCAATAAAGATTATTGGATACCCTTGAGAAGGCCACAAGGAATAAGAAGTACCGTATGTGCAAGGTTCGGTGGAGTAATCACACGGAAAAGGAAGCTACATGGGAGAACGAGGATGACCTGAAGAAAGAATTCCCTAATCTTTTTCCTGATCCATCCGAACCTCGAGGGCGAGATTCATCTTAAGGGGGGTAGGTTTGTAACACCCTGTCTTTTTCAAAATTTGCAATAAAATAAAATTTGATTTATTTTATTAGGATGCTAGAAGTTAGCCTAGGATAAGTATTTTATTTCTATAAAATGAATTATTTTATTATTTATGAAATAATTGTATGTTGCATTCATGGTGATAGTTGCATTAGGTTTTTATTGATTGAAAATGTGATTAATTACAAGATCGATTAGGATTCTCGTTAAGTAGTAACATAGAAATGAAGGAAATTAGATAAGAAAGAAAGAAATAGAAACCCTCGGCCATGGGCCAAATTTTTCCCGGCCCATCTCTCCTCTCTCTTTTCCCTCTCCCCTTCTTCTTTCTCTGCGCTCCGACCCGACTCGAGCCTAGTAGAACCGGGTCTCAGGCCCGCGCGAGCCCATCCCAAACCCGAACCAAATCGGAGGCGAATCCACCTCCGATCCGGCCATCCTAGGCGTGCGTGCCACGCCCGCACTCCCTTTATAACGCGCCGCAACCCCGTGCCTCGATTTTTCCTAGAAGCCCCCAAAATTCGTGCCCTAACCGCCTTCTTCACCGCCGCCTTGAGCTCGCTCGTCGCGCCGCCGCTGGAGACCTCGCACCGCCCGTGAGCGCACGCCGCCCTTCGGCGTCGACCTACCGCAGCCCGCCGGCCCAAGCCCGACGCGAAGCCGTGGTCCGAGGAGCTCCCGCGACGCCGCGCGAAGTGCTCCGCCCGCCGTCGACCAGTCGCGAGACCGCCTCCGCCCTCTTCCGTCGTCGCGCGACCCCCAGTAAGTGCGCCAGGCTCCCGCTTCGCGTAGACCCCCACAACGTCGAGATTGGAGCACGGGAGCGCCGGATGGGGCAACTCCGGCGAGCCCCCTAATGGCGCCGCCAGCCTGTCGGCCGTCGCCACCGTCTCCACCCTATCGGACCAATCTCCACCGTCCGAGTCGGGAATAAACGGCCCGGATTAGCCCAGGCGAACCGTTACGGCATATTTACAAAAACACCCCCACCGTTTTTATCTATTTAATAAAGAATCCCCCCACTTTTACATAAGCAACCCTAGGTTAATTAATAATTATATTTTAGTCCTGTTAGGCGCGAGTAATGTAATTTTTACACTTTAGCCCCTGAGTAATTTTATAATTATGTTTAGGTCTTGTAATTTTACATAAACACCCCTAAGTTTTTCCTAAATTATATTTTAGTCCCGTACTTTTTCATTTAGGCCCTGAACTTTCCATAATTACAAATAGGTCCATGTAATTTTTCAGTAATTACAAATAGGTCCCTAAAGTTGTTGTTTTACAATTTAAACCTTAGATCTTAAAACGTACATAACGTTTAGCTCGTAACTCCGATTTAGGTGATTCTTGCGCTCACGAGTTCGTAGTGATGAGTACTATTTAATGGTACTGTTTTCATAGACAGTAGGCATTGTTTGGTGTACTGTTTCTTATTTGCTATGTATGTGTGTTTTCCGGCGTGACGAAAATGAAGACGAGGAAGAGTACGAGGATTCCCCGGGACCCGTAGTTTGAGCAGCAGCAACAAGAGGAGACATGCAAGTGTCCTTGATGCACATTGCGCCTACTTTCTTACTTTCACGAATTTACATTTCATGCATTACTTGTTTAACTTGAATCCTATTTGTGTCATACCCCGTTCCCTATTCTACCTTGTCGCCTTGGTTATGGTGTAGTATGCTAGGATGGGTACGTCATTGCTAGTTGCTTTTAATGGGGTTCAAACTGAACTAAATGCTAAGCTTGATTAATTATTCACTTGAACATAATGATCATGAATTGGGGGATGCTTTTTAGCAACATGGAACTTAGGTGATCCCGACGGAGGATGTGGATGATGGTGCGGGAATGCACGAGGACTCGTAGTAGTACTATTGGGCTGCGGTAGTACCCGGTTGGGGATCATAAGGACCGATTCTTGGAGCGGCAACCCAAGACTTCCGCACAAAGCACAGTGGCTGATAATGGGTAGGTAAGGTTTAGTACCGAGGTAGCTTCCTGGGTTACAGCAAGTGTCGAGGAAGGATGAAGGAAGAAGGTGTCTTCGCGATTCGAGGCGAGGAAATGCGGAGTACTTCAAGCCACGGTGCAAGAGGGGGCCTCTCGGGTGATGCTGTCACTTTACGGCGGTGAAACCTTAGCATGGGCGTTCCGCAGCCGGGGAAGTCCTTAGAAAAGACCTTGCGGTGATCTCTTGGCCTCATACCTTAGGAAGTGTGCTTGGCATAATAGAGGTTTTAGTCACCGAATAGTGATGGAATCACCGACCGATGGGTAAAGTTGTGCAACCTCGCAGAGTGTAAAAGCTGTTATTAACGGCCGTGTTCACGGTCACGAACGGCCCGGATCCTCACGAGAACTAGAGGGATGGTTTGGGTGGAGTAACCCTTTGGTAGCTACAAGCGGGGTAACTTGTAGTGAGGTGAGCTACGAGGCGGGGTAACCTCGTAGTGTGGTTTCTGCAAGTAGGGTAGCTTGCGGTGGTTAACGTGTGGGGTAACCTGTTGGTGCTTTTATCACATAGTAAATATGTTGTTTAATTAACTTGACTAGTATAGGTGCTTTATTGCAAACCCGTGTCGGCTTTCCTTTTATACAGCCTTGCATGTCATTTTTCCCACACTTGCGTGAGTACTACATGTACTCACTCTTGCTATTTCTGTTGCTATACCACTACTGCCGCTCGAAGCCGAAAGGAGGTACCTTGATGAAGACTACTACTAGGCGTGTGTTTCTCGGCTGATTGCACCGCGTGGCGTATGGAGTCTTCGGTTGAGTTTAGTTTAGTCCTTTGAGACATTTTAATAAAGTTATGTAATAAAGATACGCTTGAGACGATGTAATAAGTTATACTATGACATTGGTTATCTTGTTATTTCACTATTGTCTCTATATGTGTGATTAGCGATCCTGGCACACATATAGCTATGCATTCGGTCTTGGCCTTAAGGTCGGGTGTGACAC
>JAUNZO010001955.1:0-28402 GCA_031894775.1 Chloris gayana | reverse complement strand
CTGATGTCAAATTGATAAGCGTATGCTCCTCTCAGAACCGCGCATCAGGGCGTCACCTGACGCTAACGTTTGTTCAAATCAACGACCGGTGTCAACCCTAAGTTAGAATCAGGCGAGTTGACTGCAGTTTCCGCCTCAACGAAAAAGGGGGGCCAGTGACTCAAAAAAAGAAAAAGGAAAAAAGGGGGCCAGGCCACGGCAACTTGCCAATTAAAAAAATTCGCCAGCCGGTTCATGCCGCCCCCTTGGAGTCCCCACCAAATCCGGCGGCAGGAGTAAACTAGTCAGCCCACCGGTTGCCTGCCGTCTAATCCTACCCGGAGCACCATCACCGACCAATCGCGCAACAGTATTATTATCATTAAGGGGGAAAAAAGGGGAAAAAATACAGAAAGGATGAGAACTGCGCCGCACCTTGAGCCCGGCGGCGCCCCGCCGTAGGCGTCGTACTGCACGGCCCGCATCGTCGCCGGCGTGGCGGGCATCGGGGCAGGGAAGGAAGGGAAGGAGCAGGGCGGTGTGGGGGGCGGCGTGGGTTACCGAGTTCGAGCGAAGGATGCCTGCTGTCTCGTCGGGTTGTTTGACACAAGTACGCTCGTTGTCTCCGTTTTATTCCAGATTGCTTTCTCCGCCGCGTGGGGCGTGATGGTGGATTCTTGCTTGTTCCAGAAGGCCGGGCCGGGCCGCAAGAAGGCACGAGAGACCACGGCAGTCACGTGCGGGCGGCCGCTCGCTCAAACGCCGTGTCGTGGACGAACACGTGACGCGTACCGTCTGCACGGGGGTTGCGCGCCGTTTCGTCGGCGGCCGCTCGTACACACACGTCGAATCGAAATCCAGTCGCGGCAGGCACAACGGAATGCTCTCTTCTGTCATCCTACTATTCCTCGTTAGTCGTTACCGAAACTGATTACGTACTCCACCCCTGGGAACAACGTTGTTGTGGCAACTCTTTCTAGTTTTTTTCTAGCTTTTTTTTTTGTGTGTTTGTTCATTTCTAGTTTTTTTTAATAACAGGTGAAAGACCTACACGGTCAAAAGGGTGTACACAGCTAAGGTTACACAACTAAGCATAAAAGCTCACACACAACACAGAGAAAGCAGAGACACATTGCTAAAAAAGAAGAAAACAAGCTACAGAAGACATTGCTAGAACTAGAAAATCGTCGTCGATAAAGGTCAAAGTCGGAGGCGCTCGAAGTTGATGCTTAGCTCCACTTGAGCAGTAAACAGGTACCCCCGTCACAGAAGACAACTTCCTAGATTGATCAACGCCCGAGGATGTCAATGGATATAGCTTCAGCTTCAAAGAACATTCTAGTCGCCTTCTACACCACCTTGCAAACCAATGCCGTCACCACTCGAGCCCCGCATAGCATCAACCACCGTCATCGTGTCGCCTCGCCTCGGCATGGATCCACCCAGCCCAACCGCATAGCGATGACACACGGACTAATCCACTCCAAGAGATAATAGTCACTCCATAAATAGAAGAACGGCGAGAAATGTCTTGGATTTCACCGCGGGAGCTGCGCGGATGGTGCCTCGAGTCGGTGGCGATGGCGCTAGGTTCCGCTCGTCTGTTTTTTGTTTGTTTGTGCACCGTTGTGTCTATCCTGCCGGATATTCCGGTGAGCTGACATTTTGTGAGTTTACTTTCAGAAATTTTTGTCGGCTATTCAATCCCAACTTGCGAAGGCAACATTGCCATTATTTTTTTTACATGTTGCTGCAAATGTATGCTTATATTGGCTCGTGGCCCTAGTGACGAAACACCATCTGGAAATTCTGAATCCTAGCAATAAGTGATGGGTTGGTCAGAGAATCAGTTCTCTCTTTCTTAGGAAGTTTTATGACAACACTAGAATGCTGAATACCTAATACCGTACTGGTTGGTGAACGAGCAACGTGAGATTGACTCACCAATTCACACATTTTGTGCGCCTCTATATAACGCAATGCAATTGGAAGCTACGAAAGAGCACTAGCCTCATGAAAAAGAAAGTGTCAAGGAAACCATGAATAATGGAGTGGGTTTGATCGTTTAGTGTTATGGATGCTCGCTCGGAAAGGGAGGCATTGAGAATCATTCTTGTACTGGCTTTTGCTCATGAGGTGTAATGGTTGGCCGATGGTGTTAGAAAGAATCAGCCGCGGAAGCAATTCCCAGGATCATCGAGCCAAGAACACAAGACCACGAAAAGAGAGAAACGTCGAAACACGATGTTTTTGTACGAGGTTCAGCGATGTGCCTACATTCTCGGGGCATGACTACGGGCGCTCCTCCCCATAATAACTGTATTTATACAGACATCCAGGAGTATACCGATACACGACCTGGCTGCCGCTAGGGCACGCCTCTCCCGGCCGCCGTCACCCCTTCCCTACTACATATGTCGTCTCTCGCGGTTACAACGGTGGTGGCCCCACGTATATATGAGCCCGGGAATACAAGTCCGACACAAACTCTATCCCTATCCACCTAATACGACTCAAGTCCAATTTATAACCTTCTCGTGTACACATATTCGACACAAATCCAACAGATGCCAAAATGTTTGCATTAGACTGAAGATATAGGGATCATGTTGTAGCTGAAATATATCAATTCGCTCAACGTAGATTGCTCATTGTTCTATGTTTACATTGTGTTCCCAGATATTCTAGGTCCCACTTCGGTTAACCAGTTCTATTAACCAAAATTCTTCTTATCCAAATTTACCGGCCCGTACTAATCGGGTTAACCGAATGTCTAGCCCAAGTGGTTGATGGGAATTGACAAAATTGAGTAAAACATAAGGAAATGAGGATGTGGATGTTCATTGTAACAGGCCAAGTTTGTAATTCACAAGTCTTGTATCAAATTTCCATCAATTCACACTTCCATGTTCAGCAGTCCCTCCATTCTTAAATTGTTTACTCTTTTGTTATGCCTGACGGTTCGTCTTATTTCAAAAAATATAAAAATTATTAAATATATTATTATGATTTATTTTATCACCTAAGAAAGTTGAAACGCGACTGATAATTTTACATATTTGAAAAGTCAACATAGTCAACAGTCTATGAACGGAGGGAGTAGTCATTAATTTGATAATTTCCACTCTTGTGTTGTTACCAAGTTCTCAAATATTTATTTCTGTGTTAATTTTGAGCCGAGAGTGTTTGAATCCAAGCCTGGTCACAAATTATTTTTTAAAAAATTCTTAAATCAATTTTCCTCAACGGCAATCGAACCGAGTGACAATCACATTCACCCCATCCATCCCTTACTTTATAAGGCCGTGTCTGTTTCAGCGTTTGCTGAAACAAACATGGTTCCAAAAAGCATGAATTAACCAATTAAAATCTCCGGCTTAAATAAGCAAGCTCAACGTTTCTTTTCGCCGGCTTTTCATTTATATATATATAGCAGCAAGATTACTTTCAAAAGGGCGAGTAACCAATCAGTGGACTATTGGTATGGCCCATATTAGCATTATTCATATTTTCACATTAACTTCCAACAAAAAAGATAATTGAGTCTCTGACCAACAAAGGTACATCCTTTATAGTTAGAATTTGTGAAGTGGCCATTCACCGTTAGAGATATATGAGTATTGGGCTTGCTTGAACATGTGAAAACTCACTAGTAATTAATTATTATTTTGGTACAATATAATATGTTTCACTAATAATGATTAAAATTAATGAAGGCATTACATCCATTTATGTAAAAAGCACTTTCAAATTGAGATAATTAGTTTTCTTGTTTTGTGGTAGGGAGAAAACGCAATGGTGATATTTTGTTTACTAGTTGCATAATTTACGTCTACTCATATGTAAATATGTAATCCTGGTATGTTTGAACCATTAAGATGGTTTGTGTTTCACCTTAGTTCAAATTACAGGGGTTGATTCAACTTGCCAACTGTTTATAGTGATCACTTTTGTGGAATAAGTGATCGACCTGAAGTCATCAAACAAATTCAGTTTAAAGGACTGGTATGACGAAAGAAGGCGTTAGTACCAAAATAAGAACTGATGCAATTTGTACCGGTATATCAGGCCATACTGCCAACCTGTTAGGTCCTATCTCTTTCTTTATGCATAGATTTACACATTCGCTAATTTTCAGTTAACTGAACTTTTGTATTCTTGTGTAGAACATTTTTGTTTTTTTCCAGAGAACATCCTTTATTTTACATCAAATGAATAAAAATTTTGAGTAGTTGGATCAACATCCAATTACTGAAAAAAGTGATTGAGACATTAGCAAACCTGAAATCTAGATTTAACCTTTGCAGGAAATTGAATCCCATAAGTATTTGCAACTGACCTCCTAAAAAGTAGATTAGATGATAAATTGTACAAAACAGTACTGTTCGAGATGCTGAACGTAAGAAAAAGTAGAGCAGAACGCCGCCACTTAATAAAAACCCTATATCACACCCTAGTATCTATCAACCCTATATAATTTATATAGACTGCTGGAAAATTATGTCTGCTTGACTCCTATGTCCATGAGGACTTTATTGTGTCTCCATTTGTCATGTGAGCTTCAATCACAAATGCATCTGAGTCAGGGTAGCTTTTCAATTCGAGGTCAGCTTCTGTGAATGTTATTGGTATGTGCCACCATTTTGTATAAAGATTCGAGGTCGGCTGGTGCCTGAGGCGGCGGCGGTGGCGCTAGGGTTCCGCCCGTCTGTTTTTTGTTTGTTTGTGCACGGTTGTGTGTTCTTGCTTAAATTTGTTTCTTCCTATCTATCCTGCCAGATGTTCCGGTGAGCTGACATTTTGTGAGTTTACTTTCAGAAATTTTTGTCGGCTATTCAATCCCAACTTGCGAAGGCAACATTGCCATTAATTTTTTTACATGTTGCTGCAAATGTATGCTTATATTGGCTCGTGCCCCTAGTGAGCTGGAAATTCTGAATCCTGGCAATAAGTGATGGGTTGGTCAGAGAATCAGTTCTCTCTTTCTTAGGAAGTTTTATGACAACACTTGAATGCTGAATACGTAATACCGTACTGGTTGGTGAACGAGCAGCGTGAGAGTTGACTCACCAATTCACACATTTTGTGTGCCTCTATATAACGCAGTGCAATTGGAAGCTACGAAAGAGCACTAGCCTCATGAAAAGAAAGTGTCAAGGAAACCATGAATATTGGAGTGGGTTTGATCGTTTAGTGTTATGGATGCTCGCTCGGAAAGGGAGGCATTGAGAATCATTCTTGTACTGGCTTTTGCTTATGAGCTGTAATGGTTGGCCGATGGCTCCAAAATGTTTTCATTGGACTGAAGATATAGGGATCATGTTGTCGCTGAAATATATCAATTCGCTCAACGTGGATTGCTCATTGTTCTATGTTTACATTGTGCTCCGTCCCACTTCGGTTAACCAGTTCTATTAACCAAAATTCTTCTTATCCGAATTTACTGGCCCGTACTAATTGGGTTAACCGAATGTCTAGCCCAAGTGGTTGATGGGATTTGACAAAATCGAGTAAAACATAAGGGAATCAGGATGTGGATGTTATTAGGTCCTATCTCTTTCTTATATCCATAGATTTACACATTCGCTAATTTTCAGTTAACTGAAATTTTGTATTTTGTTCAGTCAGATTTTTGGAATTATGAAATTATACTGCTGGAACAACGAGAGTGTACTGTTGGAACAATGACAGAGTTGCTAGAACAATTAGTTCTTGTGTAGAACATTTTCGTTTTTTTTTTCAGAGAACATCCGTTATTTTACCACAAATGAATAAATTTTTTTTGAGTAGTTGGATCAACATCCAATTACTGAAAAAAGTGAGTGAAAAATTAGCAAACCTGAAATCTCGATTTAACCTTTGCAGGAAATGGAATCCCATAAGTATTTGCAACTGACCTCCTAAAAAGTAGATTAGATGATAAATTGTACAAAACAGTACTGTTCGAGATGCTGAACGTAAGAAAAAGTAGAGCAGAACGCCACTTAATAAAAACCCTATATCACACCCTGGTATCTATCAACCCTATAATTTATATGTCACACGGTAATAACGGCGGCACCATCCATCAGGTTTCCATGTCGATAATAACCTTGCCGGTAACATGTCCCTCCATGCTCTTCTCCCACGCTTTGGTCACGTCGCTCAGAGGGAACCTTGAGTCGATCAAGGTCTTCATCTTGCCGTCCTTTAGCTGCCCGACCAAGAACTCAAGGTCCGCCTTGTTGGGCGACATGACCAGCGGCACCAGCCTCTTCTTGGCGAAGGTCACCTTGTGCCGTGCCCACGTCAGAACGCTGGAGAAGGAGTTCGGGGTGAGGTCGATCACCTTCCCGGACTCGCTCAAGACCGGCTCGAACGTTGACCAGTTGACCCCAACCGTGCAGTGGATCACGCCATCGTACTTCTTCCCGGAGGGGCTCCTCAGGCTGGCTCCCTCGGGGGTCTTGTAGTCGAGCACCTCGTCTGCGCCGGAATTCTTCACAAGCTCCACGTTTCGTGCGCCGCAGGTGGCGGTGATGTGGAGTCCGGCCAGCCGCGCCAGCTGCACGGCGTAGAGGCCGACGCCACCGGATGCGGCGGTGACGAGAACGTTCATGGGCTTGCCGGTGCCGTCGAACTTGGCATCGATAGCCTTGAGAGCCTGGAGAGCGGTGCCGGCTGCGACAGGCAAAGCAGAACCTTCTGCAGCAGAGACCTCGGCAGGTCTCTTGACAGTCAGGCTTTCAGATGCTACCGCGTACTCGGCGAGTCCACCTCCGGGCTGTTATTTCAAAAAAATATTATGTTTAACACCATTCAAGATACATATAGGAACAGAAGATGAAGGCATATGGAACATAAACATAGAGGTTGCACGGTGCAGTAGGAGAATTTCCAGCAATCTTATGTAGTACAACTTATTCGAAGAACTTAAAGATCTAGAGAGGGCTTACACGTGAGTTCAACATGGCAACAACTCTATCTCCAGCCTGGAACCCCTTCACCCCCTCACCAACCTCAACGACAACTCCTGCCACATCAGTTACTGCATGCAAAAGATGGAGGAGAATCATGATTCCTAGAAATTCTCAACATCTACTGCAAAAGGATGTCAAGGCACTGCTTATGGTCGTTGACCTGCAAAAATTTGGCTAGTGTCCAATTTTTTAGACCACAGCTCTTTTTGACACCATAGAGAGTTTGGTAACGTTAGAGCATGCCCAGCAGATGCTGTATACTGGTGCTGTAAAAATCAAATATAGAGATCCTGTAAACTTCATTTTTAAGGATTCGAAGCCCTATGCTGCAGCAGGTGCTGTAAAACTGATGCTGTAAACCTTTGAGGCATTTCGTCGAGCACATCGCGGACGTCAGACATTGTTGAGCCATCATCGGAGTCGGGGCTCAGAGGAGCAGCGGGCTGCTCGGCCGTTGCCTCGGGCTGCCATCTGCTCTTCTTCCGCAGGAAGCAGGGCGGCTTGTACCGTGTTCCTGGTGAGCTCTACGGCAAGAAATCATGGCTCCTGGGGCTCTGGAATCAAGGTTGCCATGGCGACGCCATGGTGGAGTAGTAGAGCGATGGCGCGAGCTCGACAAAATGATGCTGTCGTTCATAAGCCTAAACACGAAATTAAGCTCAGATTCTAAGCAAGAGATTGTAGCACACATGGAATAGAACATAACGCTAATGGAATCGAATGGAGCCTCATCAGGGAAAGGGTAATCAGCGACGAACGTTGTGGCGCGGCAGTCTTCTACACTCCCCGGATCACGCGGCGGTTGGGCGTCCACGCAGACACGGCGGCAGCCTGCCTTGCTGCCGGAGGGCACGGCAGGGGCTCCGGCGGCAGCGAGATGCAGTTGGGTGACAAGGGGAAGTCATCCAGGTGCTGCCGGAGGGTGGTTCAGATAGCCCGACATGGCTCCACGGCGGCCGCCGGTGACGGGCAAGGTTGGTTGTTGGCTCCCGCCAATGGTCTCGCTTGATACAACACAAGATACAGCACACGCTCTCGTGCTTCAACTATAGAGCATGGAAGGCCCAGTTTACAGAATCCATAAAAAATTTTACAGCACCGAGATGATTTAGAACATCTGCTGGAGCATTCCGGTGCTTTATATTCTCATATTTTACAGCACCATGCCATTTTAAAGCATCATGCTCTAGTCTTTATCCTTCTACTCCTTAAAATACCAATCCCTATTCAATTCCCATAAAAAATAAAAATCTCTACGCTCAAGATTCTTCTTTTCATAAAAATCATTTCGAAGAGGGTACGACCCTTGGATTACTACCTTTGGTTTTCTTTAAGGATAGGCTAGCTAGTTCAAACTTACACCAACTAACATTTCTTAGTGACAACAAAGAAAAATAGATAGAATATATTAAGATAGCAAAGAAATATGGTGTTTCACATGTCAGTAGTGAAACACATACTACATAATAATATTATTCAGCCAAGACTCCAGATGAAACCTCGGACATCAATCAAACATCAATCTCAATTTGTTACTGCAGGAAAGTAGAGAAACAGATACAATGAAATATATGACCGACATAATACCATTGGTCGAAATCAAATTAACATTACTATCAACGGACCAGAATTGTCAAAAATATTCTCAGGGTGATGTACCTGGGATAAAAGGGAACTGACGAGGCGAAAAAGGTCGCAGCTCTCCTTGCTGTATCTTCCAGTCAGCGGGATTAATTGCTGCCGCTTCTAGCTTCAACAGAAGCTCATTCTTCTTGGGCGAAGGGACCGGGACCTCCACATGCTGCATCAAAGAGATAATTCAAAACTTGTGCGACTGGTATTTTTCAAAGAAAAAAAAGACTTGCTGCTTTCAGAATCAAGCGAGAGCCGACTATGACTGCGGTTTCCACAACAAATAAGAAGGCAGCAACAACCAATATTAACCAACTAATTTTCTCCTCATCCTCTTCCCACTGTGAGTTTTATTATTATTTGGTGACAAGATTACATTTCTAAAGATGTTTAGAAGTTTCTTCCATGTTGTGTGAATTGCCTATGAAATAATGCATTATTGAGAAAAATTTAACCATCAAATAAATATCTTGTTTCTTGTATGACACCCATAAAAACAACAAACTAAAATAAAACAGCCCCTGACTACGCTCTTTTGTCGTGTCCTCACCAAATCCCGTGGTATCCGAACACCAATACTCTAAGACTAACTCCAACAGAGGATGCAAAATGCAAAAATACCTCTCGAAACAACACTGTTCACAATCCATACCTCTCCAACAGAGCAGGCAAAACGGAAGCCATATTTGCCTTGGAGGAGGGAGGGGCTGCAAAAATGAACTCTCTCTCTCCTCCAATGCATCTCGCTGGGCCCGCAGAGAACACCAGCAACGGAGGCGGACAAAGGAGCACGCTGGGTGACGCAGCACGCACCTTCACGTGGCCTGGTGCTGGTCAGCTCGCGCGTCTTTTGCCTCTCCGTCCTGCCCGCTGCTGTTGGAGACGGTACAAAATAGATTACCTTCGTTCTACTGTAGACATGAGGCAAAGGAAGTTTTGCCTCTCTAATTTGGCTGCTATTGTTGGAGTCAGCCTAATCCTACCACCGTAGCATGCATGTAACACTGACCAATCCCTATCAGATTTTGGAAGGACTGGTGGTATCCTGTTCTTTATTTTAAGGGAAAATTGGGTTCTAGACACTGAAAGATGTCGGTTTTCGAAATTTAGCACCAAATTTTTAGAGTTCATTTTAATACCAATGAAAGATTGTCCGTTTAGAAATTTACCACTCCGTGACCATTTACGTCTGTGCTGCCGTCGCTCATCACTTTCTTCAATGTTCCTTCCACCCCGGCGCATCTCATCCACCGCCTGTTGTGGATCATCCGTACGAACAAAAGCTGTACCAAAATGCTCGGCTGCAGATTGCAGTGCGCATGCCGCGAGTGCTGAAGGCCTCCTCCCCACGCCATTCACAAGAAGAGGCAAACAAGCAGCAAAGAGCAATTAGAACACCAGCAAGCAGAACACAGCCCAAGAGGAAAGGCAGATAAGCTTAAGATTGAGAGAATCTGGCACCCATGACTCGAGGTGGTCCACTCGTGAACTCCTGTAGGCTCTGCAGCTACAGATTATTCCCTTTCTCCGAGCCAAATTCTTGGTCGGGCGCATCTTCTTCCTCAAAGCCAGCAACCGCGTGCTGTCAAAATTCGATGTTCCAAAGTGCACCAGGATCAAATTCCTCCTTGTAGCTGCTCCATAACTCGTCTATACATCTTGATTGCTTCGGCAGGTGAATCGCAACTACATGCCTTGGATTTTGAGTCCTCTCCACCAATATTTTTGCCATTACTTCCTGCACCGTGTAAAGCCCTTTTAGCTGTGCTGTCCAGAGCCTCCTCTGGCTTCTGCGACATGGGCGGCGGATGCGGGAGAGGGCGACCGTCCTGAACGGCAAAGGAACCGAATCAGGATTGCCAGATGGTATTTCGCAGTCGTAGCAGCTGCTCGACTGCAGGGGAGAGATGCGTCAGGGGAGGAAAGGGGAAGAAAGAACGCATGACGAGCGGCAGCAGCGGAGATGATGGAAATCGTTACGGAGTGGTAAATTTCTAAACCAAGCGCCTTTCGTTGGTATTAAAATGAACTCAAGAAGTTTGATGGTAAATTTCTAAAACCGATATCTTTCGGTGTTGAGAATCTAGTTTTCCCTTATTTTAATCTTTGCTCTAACCAAGATTTGCCGTTATATATTAGACTAACTCAAATAGATCATCCAAATGGTGACCCGTATCCAAAGTGGGTCCTAAAATGTCAAAAACGACTCTCCGATAGAAATCTGCTGCTCTTTTTTGGGTACCCAAACGACACACCCAATTCCGCGGCCACGAGACGGATGGCCCACAAATAGATGGCGTCGCCCTGTGACCCAGCGGCTGCCTCCCCAACCCCATCTGCCTCCCTCCGGGGTCGGGAAGGTGGGCTCACCCGAGCCGTGTCGTCCCTAACAGCGGTGGCTCGGCGCGGGGAGCGGACTGCACAGTGGCGGCACAGGCTGTGCGAGGCAGCGCAAGGTGTGGCATGACTGTAGAGGCTTGCGGACGGGCTGCCCAGGACGAATTTTGGGGTCTCTGTTAGAGATCCACATTTTTGCCTTCCTATTTTCATTATTACAAAGACCTATTTGGTGTTTTGGGTCTCACATTTAGGTGTTCACTGTTGAAGATAGCCTTAGTTTAGGATGCTGGAAATGGTTGGGTTAATTACCTGTTTAGAATATTTCATACAAAATCCTGTTTAGAGTAAATCTTTCTAATTTGCTACACGATGTGTGGTGCTCTCTAGCTCCTTTATTAAACAAAATCATGTTGTCTCCTCAAGAGATGAAGGTCATGTGGATTCCCAAAGCCTATGCACGATCAATCTGATGACAAATGACTGTGTGGTCAACTGCAGAAATGCATTACAGACAAGAAAAAAAACAAAGTTATCAAAATATTTTTATGGCTAACTGATATTGAAGCCATTCTCACAAAAGTTTATGACAAATTGGCAAGAAGACCTTAATAACCTGTTTTTCTTTTGCTCACAACCTTGAACAATTGATCACGCTTCTGTCCTATTCTTTTCTTAGTGTATTATTATTGGGAAAAGCCCATTTCACTCTCCCCAGCAATCCACTATGTCAATATTACACCGGAACAAATTTTTGGCTCAATTTACTCCCTTATGTAACTTCTCTTTCTTATTTCTCTTTGTTCGAGCTGAGTTTGATGCCCAATTTTTACACAAGGATAATTCTCATTGAACCTTACGTTAAAAAAATATAATATATATTTTAAATATATTTTTATAGTTTAATAGCATCAATATCATCTTAATTATATAGTTCTAAAATTGTATATAAAATATTTGCAAAAACATATATAATATTTTGTTTTATATAGAGAATGATACCATCTATCATGATGCAAAATTTGAGCTTCAAATTCAAATCGTACAAAGATAAACAAAAAAGAGAAATTACGTAAGAGAGTAAATTGAGCTAAACTTCCGTTGTTTGAGGGAGTAAAGTGAGTCAAGATTTTGTTTGAGGGTGTAATTTGAACATAGTGGATTGTTCGAGGGAGTAAAATGGACTTTTTCCATTATTATTCAAACTCTTTATAAAAACTTGAGATCTTGAAATCAATTAAGTGAGGAATGCCTCGGTCTAAAATAACAAAAACGAGAAGGAAAAGATTAGGACTGCCTCGCTTGGTTGGTTACCTTGAGCCCCGCAGCGGCTCCATCGTAGGCGTCGTACTGCACGGCGCGCATCTTCGCCGGCGTGGACGGCGTGGCGGCCATCGGGGAGGAAGAGCGCGGCTTTGCCGTTGTTTGGATTTTTTTCCCGCTATACTTGTTCTTTGGTTTGTGTTTCCGACCGGCACAGGCGGCATCGTCGAAGGATATGGGCCTGTTCGTTTCCAGCTATATTTTTAGAGGGGTCAAATCAAAAGAATTTTATCATTTTGGAGTACTAAATAAAGTCTAATCTCGAAACTAATTGCAGACCCCCTATCTAATTCACGAGACGAATCCAACGAGGGTAATTATGGTGTTATTAGAAGATGTTTACTGTAGCATCACTGTAGCTAAACATAGATTAATTAGGGTCATTAGATTCGTCTCGCAAATTAGAGGGGGTCGCGACATAGATTTTGTTATTAAATTAATAAAAGTACTACTAAATAGTAAAATTCTCTTTGATGTGACCGTATATAAATTTTAGAGGGTGGAAACCAACGGGGCCTAAACGGGAGGATCCTTGTCGGGGGCCTGATCTGACGTGTGATCAGAAGCCACGCGTTGCTTCTGGAAGGGAGACTGGCTAGCTGGAAGCTAGAGAAATAAAAAGAAGGCGAAGGCAACAACGCGGATGTCACCGGTTGGACGCACGGCCGGAGGTACGTAAGCCGGCCTGACGTGCAAGCATTTGGTCTTTTTATCTCAATCTTGTTTGGTTAATAAATCAATTGGCACTAATGATCTGATCCACTTTCTAGAACGGTGTTTTTTGCTTAGGCCAGTCTCAATGAAAGTGTCATGAGCATTAAATATGCTAACATGACATGAGAGAGAAGAGGGGAGTATTATGGAATGAGAGATGAGTATCATCGCCATGACCCTCCACCTAGCACGGTTCTTAAGAATTTCTTTTGGTAACTGTACGATGACACTCTCCGCTGAGACTGACCTTACTCTCAAATCAACCACCGCCTGCAGCATCCCTTCGTCCAGCAACCCAACCCAGAACTGGAGGTCCGCCTTGTTGGGCCACATCAGCAGCGGCACATGGCAGAGAAGTTAGCGCGCTGTGATGTCCGGCAAAAAACACAAACAATATGCACCATTGAAACGCGACAAACATGGCGCCGTGGTTCGTGGCAGAGCGCACCAACACACCGGCATGAGCCACAAAACTGCAATCCCTTATGCTTACGAAAAAGAAAAAGAACCTTCATTTCCATGACCCGACTCACCCCTTTCATTTCTCACTGCATATCTCTTTAAACAGCCCTATTCTAATTCAAGTGTGATCCGTAATTTGTTTTCTACGCGACCGACCTATCTTCATCAACCTCAAACAACTCCGAGTGATGGAGCTGAAACAATTCCTGTTGCCTCCCTTGCCTAAGTACCTACTATGACCAGGATCAAAATTTCGATATGTTACCTATCATCACCCTCTTTCTTATTTGTTTTTTTCCCTCTTTAGTGTGGCTTCGGTTGTCGGCCTGCTTCACTTAGTTTTGTCTCCGATTATATATATCCGCAAGGGATGTACATCATGTTGGGTTGGAACTTAACCATTCACCAACCAGCTATGGTCCCACCCCATAGTGCCAAGTTTAGAGTGGGATGGTAATTATTGACCGCAACTGGGATGGTACTATTAGTTGCCAGCCCTAGTTCGGTCATATTAGTGTGCTATTATATTCGGTACAAAATCAGATGAAATGCTATAAATAATCAGATAAAAAGTTGCCTAGTTTATTCAAAATATGCTGTCCAAATTATTTTTATTTCGAAATCTTCTGTGTTTTCATATTCACATGAATTAAAGTTGAATGGGGCAACTTTGCCACTGGTTCAATAAAACAGGTCCAATTTTTTAAAAAAGGACATCAAATTTAAACCCCTCCAACAAACCGAACAGGGACTGTCAGCTCGTTCCTTAAAAAAAAAAACAGGTCCATCGTTGACATTGAAGTTGAAAACAAGTCCTGTTATGCAATTGCCCCTTTTCTTTCTTGCAAGACACAAGAGTTAGAAAGGAAGCAAGCAACGGTGATGGGAAAGATCTTGAAGAATGTTGGACCATCAATTCATTTGTTCCTTTTCAGAAAAACATGTCCATTCTTGACATTGAAGTTGAAACAAGTCCTGTTATGCAATTGCTCCTTTTCTTTCTTGCAAGGCACAAGAGTTAGAAGAAGCAAGCAACGGTAACATGAAATTTCTTGAAGAATGTAGGACCATCAATTCATTCACTTAACTGACTAGAGAAAGCACGGATGACAGCTGAGGGATTCTTTTAGCCATGGAACAGGCCAAGTCAGGAGGGTTATTTTGTTGTTGACAATTGTATTTTGTTCTTGTAATACGTTGCAATTGTGGAGTATTTTGTTATAAAGTCACATGCTAATCCTAGACTGGTTGCTTAGTGTACATTAACAGATAACAATTTATCACGTCTATTCATTTTTATTTCATAGTCCCATTTTACAACCCATTCAATCTATCACATTGAGTGAAAACAATGAAGTGTACACGAGGTACTCGTTAAAGGTACATGTAGCATTACATAGTTTTCATGATTGGTACATATAGCGTCATATCTCTATTTTTTCCTTGCAAAAAGGATGTACAAGATTGTGGCAACTATGTAATTAATATTCGCTCTGGTACATTTTCTGAAATTTTGTGACACATTGTAAAAACTTGTGAAATGTGTGGTACCTTGTAAAAATTCTAGCTTAAAAAACAACATAACATACCTTCAATGTTGGTACATTTTCTTCCATGATTAAGTACCTCAGTTCAAAACTCAGAATTTACATTAATTGTAGGGGACACAACCTGAATATGTACCGTACGCTCTGTCTTATACATTCAAAAAATAATTGAAATGCATTTGAATTAAAAAAGGTGTCATGCAGATCTCGAGAGTAGCACATGGGTATGAATGGTGTGGATATCCAGAAAAGTAGAAATGGAAACATTTTGTGCCTTCTCGAGGATGTCCATGTGACGCTCACCACAACCGTAGACTCCAAGGCTTGCCGGCAGGGAGAAAAAAATCGGCAATGATACCTTCATCATGGTATGGGCGAGTATGGCACATTCCATGCCCATAGTTAGTGAAAGGAATGCCATTGGATGCCGGACACGGAAATGCGCATTGCCTGCTACCGTTCGACAGTACAATCTTGTTCTATGGTGGTTGTAACACCCCGAAATTTTAAAACTTAAATCAAATTTAAAATTTGTGACTAATTTAAATTTTTAGGATTTATTTTACGATTCATGAATTTTTGAAAATCAAAACATCGATGAATTAATCAAACTAGTGAGAATTAAAATTTTGACTAAATAAAATCAATCGTGCCTAAGTGTATGTTTGTTTATTTTTTTCCCTTAATTTATTTTGTTATCCGACTGTTGCTCCAATTTTTAAAACTCCAAAACACCTTCAAATTCACTCCAGATCCAAATACCAAAATCCTGAAAAAGAATAAACCTTTTCCTCTTTTCCGGGCCGAAATCCCCTCCTTCCCTCCTCTCCCTCGGCCCAAGCAGTCGGCCCACCTCTCCTTTCCCAAGACCGCAGCCCCCTCCCCTCGCGCAGCCACCTCCCAAGGCATGGCCCACCAGGGCATGGCCCACCCAAGGGCGCAGCCCATTAGTGGGCATGTGGCCCAGGAGGCGCCACGCCTCCCTCGCGTAAACGACGGACGTCGTCTTCCTCCTCCCGCTCTCGGATAGCACTACCCGTGCCACACGCCATCCCGAGCGCCGCCGGCCCGGCCGCCTCCCCGAGTCTCCCCTATTCCCGGGTCGCACTTCCCCGCTCCACGACGAAAGCTTGTGAATATGCCTGCTCGTGCACAAAGCCACCATTAGAGGCAAGCTCTTGTCCCCGGCGATGCTTTCGTGCTCCCCCGCCACTCCGCGCCTATAAAAGGGACGTGCACCGAGCACCTCTCCGCACCGGTGCGAGCGCAACCTTCCCTCCCCCACCGAGCTGCCCACAATCCGAGGTTTTCCCAATTTCTTCCGAGCTCCCGGCCACGGCCGTTCTTCCCCTGAATACCTCGCGTCTAAACCACCTCTCCTCCACTTTCCACTCCGGACGAATGCGCGTTGAGCTTCTCCACCGGACCCCCCACTCCCCGGCCTCCCTCCCCTCTCCCCGGGCGCCCCCAAGCTTGGGCGCCCGTCCATGGCGTCAACCGGAGGAAGAAGAAGGCGTTGACGTGTGTTTCATTTGAGAATTGCCCGTTTTGCAAAATAGCCTTTGTCCTTCTCCCAAATAAACCCACCTCCCTCTCTTATTTATGCACAATTACACTCTAGCCCTTCGGTCCACCATAGACCTATGAACCACCCCATAGACCCGGTCCATGGATTTTTCCACATAAAAATAATTTAAAAAATTCCAGAAAATCCAAACCCATTCACTTTTGCACTTAAGCCCATGCCCTTTTTTCTATATTATGTTCATGTCCTTGGATTTTTATAGAAAGACCCCCAACTTTCTGGAAATGAGCTTTTAGGTCCCTAACATTTTACAAAGGTTCCTCTAAACTTTTATGTAATTACAAATAGGTCCCTATGACCTTAAAAGTATTTATAAAAAAGTCCCCGAAACTTCAAGAGCTCATATCTTTTGATCCGGACCTAGAAGAAAATTGTATTTTGACTTGAAATTTACAAGAAAACTAAAATTTGTTGCGCGGCAAGACCAAGTCTCCTATAAAATTATGGGGTCATGACCGATTGAGGAGGGTGTCCAACTCCAATCGAACCATTTAACATCTTTTTACCTTTTTCTTTCCCTTTACTTTTCCAACCCCGATTTATTGTTCTTCTCTTATCTCCATAGCGAAGAAGGCGTCCTAGCTGGTCCGCCAAGCTTAGGACAACCCCACGTGTGCCTACCTTGATGGGGCCCCTCCCGGCGGACGTTTAGCGGAGTTTCATTGGAACACGCCCAAACCAGCGAGACCGGTGTGAAAAAAAACCAGCCAGAGCAGACGAGGCAACTTGTGGAGACCAGGTCCCACTACTAGAAAACACCCCCTGTAGACACGCTTTATTTAAGGTCTAGATACGTTTATTTTGTCTCAATCAAAAAATAGAGACGTCTTCATAAATCGTGTCCGAGGCGTCTCCGAACGTACCGTGTCAAAGCTTGGTAAATATGATTTTTGAAAACATGTCTATTGAAGTATAAGACGTTTAATAGAGATGCTATAAAGCATAGATATGTTTATAGATATGTTTTCACGAATGCGTTGTATGTATTATAGTAGACACGTTTTATGACATGTTAATAATCTTAGACACGATTTTATTGATACGTTTAGACTGTGTTTCTATCAATATAGACACATTGTATACAATGCATCAAAAAAATATTCTTGTAAAACTTGTTCTAAACGATTGACTTATTCATGCAATTAGTAGGAATTGAACCTGCGACTTCGTCATTTTCTACAAGCTCATCTAACCAACTCACCTAGGAAACAAAGTTGACATTCTTTGACCATATATTGTTTTATATGCATGTTCTCTTAGTGCATTAACGTCTCTAGGATTTTCAATAGCATGTCAAAAATGTCTCTAAACGAGGGTAGATACGATAAAAACGTGTCTAATATCATCTCACTTTTTATACGATTTCAATAACGTGTTAGCAAACGTGTCCGATGTCGTGGGATACGATTAAAGCATCTCTCAATCCCATATCATTTTAAGATTCCCTCTAAAACATGTCAACAAACGTATTTATGTTGGATACTGATGGTTCAAAGCGTGTCTAAAATCGTAACACTTTGTGATGTTTTACAAAGCATGTCAAAAAACGTGTTTATCGTTTTATTTACGTTAAAGCGTCTCTAAGAGCATGTCATGTTGACACATTCTTAAAATCGTGTCAAAAAGTGTGTCTAGCTACTTATGTAGGCACGTTTACAAAAACGTAGCAATATAAACGTGCCTAGAGGCCATTTTTCTTGTAGTGTCCGTTTGTAACCCACATGCTCTAGTGCATTCGGTGTGTGACCAGATTTAACGTCAACACCTCTCACAAGGGATTTGCTATTGGAAACCTCAAACATGATCTTAGTTGTTGTTTGAATGAGAAAACGGGCTGAAAGAGCTCAACACCTTTTGGACCTTTATCAAGGGAGATGCAAAACACTATGTGGGTCTGAAGGTCAGAACATGGTTGTTAAAATCACGTACCTTTGTGTGCTTGTTCATTTCTAGGGTTCTTGTTGGGCATAGTTTGTGTTCTTCCTTACATTGTTTTGATTTATTTGCTTCGGTCAGCTGACTTTTCGTGAGTTTACTCTCAGAAACTTTTATTGCCTGTTCAATGCCCTATTGCGAAGATAACATTTCCATTAAGTTTTTACACATTGATGCAAGTGTATGTTTATTGCCTGTTCAATGCCCTAGTGATGAAACACCATCAAGAAATAAGTGATGGGTTGGTCAGAGAATCCATTCTCTCTTTGTTTGGAAGTTTAATGATAAGACTTGAATGCTAAATCTGTATTATCATACTGGTTGGTGAATGAACAACATGAAAATTGACTCACCAATTCACACATATTGTTCTTCTATATAACACAATGCAATCGGAAGCTACACGAAAGAGCATTAGTCGAATGAAAAGAAGGCGTGAAGGAAATGATGAATAATGGAGTGAATTTGATCTTTCAGTGCTATGGATGCTCGCTCGGAAAGGGAGGCATTGAGAATCATTCTCGTACCAGGTTGTGTAGAGGAGTAGTAATGGTTGACCGATGGCTCAAAAATGTTTTCATTAGACTGAAGAAATAGGGAGCATGTTATATCAATTCGCTTCAAAATGGGTTGCTCACTGTCGACTTCGGTTAACCATTTTTCTATGTTAAATTGGTTGCCATTTTCATCAACCGAATTTCTTCTTATCCGCATTTACTGACTAGTAGTAATTGGGTTAACCATTTTTCTAGCCCCTACTGTTTCATGGGATCAGTTGACAAAATCGAGCAGAACCAGGATGTCGATGTTCATTGTACCAAGTTTGAAATTCAAAAACCTTTTGTCAAATTTCTATCAATTCATATTTCCCTTGTTCAATAGTCGTTAATTTCCGCTCTTGTGCTGTTACCAAGTTCTCAAATATTTGTTTCTGTGCTAATTTTTGATCCGGCAGTGTATAAATCCAAACTTGGCCACAAAATATTTTCAAAAATTCTTCAATCATTTTTCCTCAATGACACGACGATCGAATTGGGGACAATGCCCCATCCATTGCTTACCTTCTTAGGCCATGTCTGTTTCAGCTTTTAGAACGCTGAAAAAAGCTTGTTTTTAGATCACTGAAAAGCTAATACTTAGAATATACTCCCTCCCTTACTAAATTGTTGTCGCTATTGACTTTTTCGTAACGTTTGACCATTCGTCTTATTCAAAAAAGTTTAAGAAATATCATATATTTTGTTAGAATATGATTTATCACTAAAGAAACTTGAAATATAGCATATAACTTTTTGTATTTGAAGAAATTTTTTGAATAAGACGAATGGTCAAACGTTACGAAAAAGTCAACGACGACAACAATTTAGTAAGGGAGTAGTATATTGAAAACTAAAAATCTCGGTGCTCAACAAACAGGCGTAACCTTTCTTTTTACTGGCTTGCATTTTGTTATAGCAGCAAGATTACGTTCAATAGGGAAAGTAAACAATCAGTAGAGTACTGGTATGGCCCATATTAACATTATTCATATTTTCACGTTAACTTCCAACAACAAGAAAACTGATTCTCTGACCAACAGAAGTACATCCTTTATTGTTAGAACTTGTGAAGTGGCCATTCATTGTCAAAGATATATGAGCATTGTGTTTGCATGAATTATGTGAAAACTCGCTACAGTCATTAATTATTATTTATGTACAATATAATATGTGGCATTTTATCCATGTATGTAAAAACACATGGGATCGCCTCGCTTGGTTGGTTACCTTGAGCCCCGCGGCGCATCCGCCGTAGGCACATCATACTGCACGGCGCGCATCTTCGCTGGTCGGGACGGCGGTGCGCCAGCCATCGGGGAAGAAGAGCGGGGCAGCCTCATGAATGTAAGTGTCCAGTCGCTTTGCCGTTGCTTGGATTTTTTTTCGCTATACTTGTTCTTGTTTCGTGTTCCTTGTCGGGTGCTTGATCTGACGCGTGATCCGAAGCCACACGTTGCTTCTAGAAAGGAGACTGCCTGCTGGCTGGAAGCTAGAGAAATCTTATATCATATCTTATATATACTAATTGAAGGCTCCTTTTAAGGTCTCCACGTTAATCAGAAAATAAAATCCTAAAAATTTCCACATAAAAGCAAAACATCCCGCCATTAGTTTTAATGTTGAATAATTTATAACTGTAGGATCCTTTGTAATCTATCCTACTTCTCTCCTCAAGTAATATTCCATTGTTGGAAAAACTCATTATTCCCCCATCTCCTTACGTAAAAGTTTCCATATGTATACCATCCTGGCCGAACAACTGATCTATTATTATCATTGGTCTTCTTTCCTCTCCAATGTGTTTGTGATTGCTTCCTTGCCGGGTAATCTAGCCGTGGATTTCAACTTTTGATGTGGCCAAAGAATGATGAAAATCTTCATGTGCAATCCAGGTTTGATCGTTTACGATAATTATTCCTTCCCCCATCTCCTTACGTAAAATCTTCCACGATAGATCGTCGTGGTCACCATCGAAAAAATGATCTGTTACCAAAATCGTTCTACCCCTTCTCATGTGTTTGTGATTGCTCTGTCACAGATTCCTCCAGACCTGGATTTCAATTTTACCTGGGACCAAACCACGATGAAAAACACTCAATCTATTATGTTCGATCTTCCTGCTGTCTCATGCGTTTTCTTCTAGCTCCCTTGCAGATTCATCTAGAATGCTATATAGACTTTTTGAAGGTAAGCCCGAGGGTTGCTTAATGTAAGGAATTGTTTAATCAGCGGCTCAATTCTTTTTCTCGAAAACGCAGGAGAGCTGCGCTTCATTATATTAAGGAGAAAAACGGGAAAGAATCCAAATGGTCCGACAACACACAACACACCACGACACACCACACAACACAACACACAACAAACCCACACACAAAACCAGACGCAACAAGACACCGAAGCGGAAAGGAGCTGCCTCAGGTTGACGCCTTCAAGAAGGTTGTGACGCATAGACGCCACCGTCATCCTATCCGTCAGGACAGATCAGAGCTTTCGCCCATGGAACCGGAGGTGACAAGTAACTCCTCGATAACGCCTTCAACAAGGAAACAGACACCCTACAGCATCCACGTACCGGTACAGTTGACACCATGCAAGATTTCTCCCGGTTCAGTACGCCATCTCCGATCCATTCGCAGCTCCTTTACAGAGCGTCATGTCGGTCACCCTTAGACACCGCACCAACCACACCTCCAACACTCGTAGCGACGACGCGCGCGCCACCAACAAAATCACCGCCCTTGATCATCACCACGTGTGCGTCAGCCTGCCACGCAGTCTACTCTCAGCCGCAGGTCTACCCTCATCCACAGCTTCGTCCACTCCCTGTCTGCCACCGTGAGAGGCGCTGCCAAGGGAGCGAACAACAACGGGAGGCAACATGCTCAGCTCGCAGCGCCAGCGCAGTGTCTGTCGCCAGCGCACATCCGGACGCCTCTGGCCGGCGCGCCCCGTGCGCCGCACGCCACCGCGCTCGTGGGCGTCACACGCTGGCACGTCCCGGCCGCTCCTCCACCAACACGCGCGCCTTCGTGCGCCGCTCGCCAGCGCGCCCTTGGGTGCCGCACGTCAGCGCGCCCTCAAGCACCGCGCGCTCGGCTGCGCGCCCTCGGTCACGCCTCCACCCGCGCTCGTGCCTGCGGGCGCCGCTCGCCGACGCACCCCTAGGTGCCGCGCGCTCGCCGGCGCACCTCCACCAACGCGCATGCCTCCGGGCGGCGCCAGCGCGCCCTAGGCACCGCCTCTAGCAAACCGGGCACCGGGACCCAGCACGCCGCCGTCGTCTCGACCCACAGGCCGCCGCGCGTCTCAACGGTGCCTCTATCGCGGCAGATCCGCACGGCCCCTCTTAGATCCGGGCCCCAAGGCCCCGGATCCGGCGAAGTGGGGCCCTTTGCCGCCGATAGGGGTAGTGGTTAGGGGTGGGGGATGGGGGTGGGGGCTGCGGTGGAGAAAAAACCAGCGAGGCCCGGCCGCCGCCTCCTCGCGGCAGCGCAGCATAGGCTCGCTGCCCGCTCGGGCGGCGGCGGGGCAAGGGAGGAGGTGGGGGAACTGGGGGCGGCGGGGCTGGAGCTAGGGTTCCGCCCGTCGCCCCTGAAGGAGACGCGGGCTTCCCATCAGCGGCTCAATTCTGGTAGGGAGATGTAGCAAGTAGCTCACGTGATCATCAGTTCCATGACCACCCTCTCCTTCGACGCCGTGGCAGGGCAGTTTGTACCTTACTGTGGTGGAGAGATGGGCAGAGGCAGTAGTTGAAAGCGATTTTATGGCACCTGATGGAGGAACCGACAGGTTATACGAGTGTTTGAGATCCAAATCAGCATATGAAGTGCACTCCAGTCTCCTAATGTCTTCTAAACAAAACATAGAGGTGAGGGTTGTACATCGTGTCCATAACTAACGTCCTGGTGTTTTGAAACGCTCAGTCTTCAATATTAGATGCGTTTTCAGATTATTTGATTACTAATACCTTGAACCTGCAACCTGATGCAGCTTCTTTGAGATGTTTAACACCATGTTGTTTAATGTTGCCTCCTTTCACATGTAAGAAAACTGCACATACCAATTCTTCCATGTAGAAGGCATTACTTTTGCTCTTTCGTGGTAGCCCTGTCCTAGCACCAAAGTCATCATCATGCAGTAATTTTATCTCCCAGTTGTAGAAGAAAAATAAGATCCACCTGCTGATCCCACTTTCTATCACTCAGAGAGAACCCGAGCCATGGTATATAGCTCGGAGTGCATGGACAACAAATATTTGTTTACTCCCAAGTGCAGTCGTGAGTCAAGAGGTGACCTGATCATGTGCAGGGCATTGACATTGTAGCTGTGGAACTTGCTAATGTAACTGTACCCTTGGCAATGACTAACCCGCAATCTTTAAAAGTGGATTCTGTCAAATGCCATCCGTCATGGCCCAAAAAAAAAAAAAAATCCTCCAATGCTTTAATATTTATCTAAGGCTTTGTGGATTGCTTCTCACTGATGAAATCCCGGCTCAGAGCAACCATTGTCTCGTTGCACACCCAAACGTGAAAATCAGCAGCCAATCACCCTCTGATGCAAATGGAATTGGAGTATATGTCAGCAATGACCGATCGAGATTGCTGTTGACCTGTCCATGACTGTGTAAACTGAGGCAAAGAAGTACTAACTGATTCAAGGATTCTGCTGCGTGAACTACCTACCTGCTCAGGTAAGAACAATTGTAGCAACATCAGATGTATGAATATTGCTGGCTGCCTAGGACATCTGTAATTTGTTCATGTTGCAGGAAAAAGGAATAGAGATCGGTTGAAATAAGAACCCCACATTACATTCATCAAACAAGATAATAAGTGTAAACATTAACACTGAATTTTCCATTAAGGCACATTTGATGTCAGCTATGCAGATTACCATATGCATGTTGCTGGGAAAAATATTATGAAATTGATCTATAGAACGAGTCTGTCATAATAACAACTAGCAAGCTAGAATTAAGATGAAACCAAGTTATATAACATTCATTTGACTTGTAATATATTATACCAAATGCAACTAATAACAAGCTACATATTTATTTAAATTCTATTACTCAATTATGAATTATCTTGGCAATGGAAACCTGCAATATATTTAGAATTGAAAATAGCTATAGTAATTTTCCATTCGGTTGTACAATATATTGGTTGCTTCTACTTATTGAAAAATAGGGATGTGTTATTGTCATACAATACATGTAAATAAAAAAATAAATTTAACAAGAGTTGTCCTAATAATTTTTCCCTCAAGGACACTCATTTTTCTTTTAAATTACTAGCCGGTGCAAGTGCACGAGGTGATGGGCGAGTACAGTAAGAAGAAGGCTGAGGCAACACGGATGCCACCGGTTGGACGGACGGCCGGGGTGCGTAAGCCAGCCTGCTTGGAGCCACGAGTCACATGTACACGGCAAGGCGTGTCCCGGCTTACGTACCCCTCCCTGCCGGGCTCAAAGGGTAAAATACCAAATGTAACCCGGCCAATGACCAGAGATGCGAGCATTATTTGGTCATTTTACATCTCAAGTCGACCTTCCCCTGCAGCATCCATTTCTCCATCCACCTAACCCAGAGCTCGAGGTCTGCCTTGTTGGGCCACACCAGCAGCACGGGGCGCACTTACCCTGTGCATGTCCTGCAAAAAACACAAAGAATAAGGTCTCTGCACTATTGGAACGCAAGAAACATATTCGTGGCAGAGCGCACCAACCCTCCGGCATGAGCCACAAATTGCATTTCCTTATGCCTGGAAAAAAGAAAAAAGAACCTACATTAATTTCCATAACCCGAGTCACCCCTTCATTTCTCACTGCATTCCCCTTTGGAAACTCCAACTCCAATTCAAATGTCATCCGTAATTGGTTTTCTCCGCGACCAATTGATCTGGTTTGTGCTGAAACAATTCCCATTGATGGAGCTGAAACAATTCCTGTTGCCTCCCTTCCCTACCTACCTACTACGACCACGCTCAAAATTTTGAGATGTTGCCTATCACCATCCTCTTTCTTATCTATTTTTTCCCTCTTCAGTGTGGCTTCGGTTGTCGGCCTGCTTCTTCACTTGTTTTGTCTCCGATTATATATATATATCCGCAAGGGATGTGCATGATGTTGATTGGAACTTAACCATTCACCAACCGGTTGTGGACCCACCCCATAGTGCCAAGTTTACCGTGGGATGGTAATTATTGACCGCAACTGCCATGGTATTATTAGTTGCCAACCCTAGTTCGGTCATAGTAGTGTGCTATTCCTTCTAGATAGTGGTGTATATAAATGGCCCTATGTCTAGAATCAGAATTTAGGGTGTGTTTGGTACAGCTTATGGACCAGCTTATGAGGCAGCTTATGCTATCATAAGCCACAAGCTGTACCAAACAGGTTGAAGACATAAGCAGCTTATTACCAAACAAACCATAAGCAGCTTTTCCTTTTGTACTAGAGAGGCAAAGCAACCAAAACCTTGCTTTTCCAACTTATGCACTCATTTCACCTCATAAGCCATTTTGATAAGCTATTTTGCCAAACGGTTTGACTGCTTATACAACAATAAGCTGGATAAGCTACATAAGCAATTTTGACGCATAAGCTGAATCATAAGCAATAAGCTACATAAGCATAAGCTCTACCAAATACACCATTAGCCCATTCTAATTTGCACATGTAATGGGATAAATATTAAGCGTTTAGTATGTTTATCAACTATATCATTAATCTCTTATTGCTTAGATTAATTGTTTGATTCTGGATCTCATACTAATCAATAGTGAGCTTGACTCCCACTGTTTGTCATGTTTTTACTTGAAGAAATACTACAACTAAATAGTGGTAGTACATAATTAATCTTACATGTTATTGTTAATACTTAGACTTATTCACCAGGGAAATTCCCTATAGGCAATATAACATGTCGTATGTGTCATGCGCAACAACTCAAATTTTGTAAGAGTAAATTTATCTCATTGTGAATTCTCTAATATTCACATATTTTGCAAATTCTGTTATGAGTAAGCATGATAGTCCCATGTTATGCCAAGAACATAAAACTCTAAACTCACTTTTTAATGGACATTTTCTAGATGAAACTAATATTGTCAAGCATCCTGGTTATCAAGTTTGTAAATATGCAAACATGAATATTATCATAAAACTTCTGAGAGATGAAGCATAAAGAATATATTCCTTTAGGCGTAGTTTACTTAGTATATTGAATATAATTCAGATTTATTGCCCTTAAGCAGATAAATAGGCATTATACATAATACTTATATTATGAACTTTTGTCTTCCAATAGACAATACACATGAAAGGCTTTTCTTAAAAGTGGTGTCGCTGGATTGAGAACTATGTTTTTTTTTTGGGGGGGGGGAGGGAAGCTTGGCCATAAATGTGAATGACGACATTAGCCATTACTTCCAACCGAGAAAGGTCCTCCGTCAAGGGCACCCTATGTCACCGATCTTGTGCAACATAATCGCAGACATGCTTGCAATTTTAATTAGAGAATGACTTTTGTGGACATAGGGGCATGTGCCCACCCTAGCTTTTTATTATTTATGGTTAGATTTAAATGTTGAATCTCTAATATACTATTAAACATGTAAGATTAGTTGTAGATATGTTGTAGATAATTAAGCGAGCTAAAGCGGATGGACAGATTAAAGAGCTTATCCCGCATCTTGTGGACGAAGGTTTGTCAATCTTGCAATGTGCAGACAACACCATCTTATTCATGGAGCATGATCTAGACTAAGCTCGCAACATGAAACTCCTTTTGAGTGTGTTCGAGCAATTTTCTAGTCTCAAGATCAACTTCCATAAGAGCCAGATATTCTGCTATGGGCAGGCAAAGAACTTTGAGGACCATCATACGGAGTTATTCGGCTGCAAAACTGGGAGTACCCATTCGGATACTTGGGTATCCTTGTGCACCATAGAAAGCTCACGTAACTCGGATCGGCGAATCAATGAAGAAAGATTTGAGAAGAAACTAAACTGCTGGAAGGACAAACATCTATCTTATGGTGGTAGATTGGTCCTTATTCAGTCACTGCTTAGTACTCTTCCTATGTTCATGATGTCTTTCTTTGAGATTCCAAAAGGAGTCCTAACTATACCAGACTTTTATAGATCCTGATTCTATTGGCAATGTGGGAAGGATAAAAAGAAATACCGACTTGCCAAATGAAACATGTTGTGTCACCCAAAGGATCAAGGAGGTCTAGGTAGTATAATTGACCTCGAGCTCCGGAACGGACGTCTATTGAGCAAATGGCTTTTTAAGTTGTTCAATGAGGTTGGTATGTGGCAGAGTTTACTCCGAAATAAATATTTGAGTAATAACACTCTGTCCCATGTAGTTGCTAAACCAACTGATTCCCACTTCTAGATTGGACTCATGAAGGTCAAGAAACAATTCCCATCATGTGGTGCCTTCAAGATAAAAAACATATCACAAATCCACTTCGGGAGGACAAATGGTTAGGAACCCACCCACTCAAAGAAATTTATCCAACCCTTTACAGTGTGTCCTATGAGCAGCATGCTACTGTTGAACACGTCATGTCGGGAGATCCCTATAATCTTTCTTTTAGGAGGTCCTTGGTTGGGGTGAAACTAACGTAGTGGGAGAACCTAGTAGAAAAAGTTTCTAAGGTCATCTTAAGTGATGAAAGGGACACCTCTTCTTGGGAGCTAAACAAGAGTGGATCTTTTACTGTTCGCTCTATGTATGACTATTTTCTAAACCAAGATGCACCCTTCCATCACAAGTTCCTGTGGCAACTCAAACTACCACTCAAAATACAAATCTTCCTTTGCTACCTCCTTAAGGGGGTCATTCTAACAAAGGATAACCTAGTGAAGAGAAATTGGAATGACAGTCAAAAATGCTACTTTTGTAATTGAAATGAGACAATTCAACATTTGTTTTTGAGTACCACCATGCTAGGAATATTTGGAGGGTAGTCACGGTTACTACCGGGTTAGAAGCCCCTACGTCGGTTTCTCATATGTTTGGGGATTGGCTCTTAGCCTTCTCTCCAAAAATGCGAAAACTTATTTTTGTCGGGGCAGCAGCTTTATGTTGGACCATCTAACGTTATCGTAATGATATTTGCTTTGACAATGTCCGATATACATCTTTTATGCAGGTTGTTTTCAGGAGAGCGTATTGGTTGCGGTATTGGCCGTTGTTGTAGCATGAGGAGGTCTAAGCTGACATCCGGGAGGTGAGCACGATGTTGGAGATTGTTACACTCAAAATCTTTGCGACCCATGGGTGGAAGTTTAATTACAGATTAAAGCCTCTTAGTTTTTATTTTCTCTTCTTTGAACCAGTCGCTGGCAGATTGTATTAAAAACAACAGGCC
>JAUNZO010001954.1:0-172222 GCA_031894775.1 Chloris gayana | reverse complement strand
ATGTGTTCAAAAATAAAATAAAAAAGAAAATCACACACATAGCGTACCAGTGAGTTAATATGGCGAACGAACAATGTGTTGTGCTTCACATCAAAATAGACACATACAATGCAAATCAGTTTAGATTCACAAACTTGATGTCGCCCTTACTCTGTTCCATGCTGGCAAACTGGACAAGACTCTCCTGGTCCTGGTACAACACGAGACACAGGAATTTGCCGTCAGTATCTGGTGCTGAGGAGCTGTTTTTTTTTTTTTCGAGAATGCACCTGGGTGCGTGTTTCATTAAGAGGAAGAAGCAGAAAGTATAAACAAGGTTACAACACGACCGAGCCTTAAGCAGCAACAACGGGGCTGTCAAGGCTAAGAGAATCACATGTGCACCGACACCCCGGGCACAAACACACTAATAGCAGAGTATCCCGCCCGAAACCAGAGAGCCGCTTCTTCCTTGATGAGCTGAATCAAATGAGCCTGCTGCTTGTCTTGACGCTGAAAAACTCGGCGATTTCTTTCCTTCCAGAGTTCCCAGCATACCAAAACTAGTAGAGTGTCGAAATCGCGGCGTCTTTCTTTCAGCAAAGCTTTCCGAGAGCTAATCCACCAATCGACGAGCGAGGCGTCCTGTGAAGGCACAAGACGTTGTGAACCGGTTGATCGTAGAAGCTTGAACCATATTTCCCTGATATACGGGCAGCCAAGCAGTAGATGATCCGAAGTTTCCGATGCTTGAGCACAGAGGGAGCAGGGCCCGTTGTTCTGAAGATTGTGCCGCTGCAAACGATCGGAGGTCCAGCACCTGCCTAAGATTGCTAACCACAAGAAGAACTTCGTCTTTGGGGGTGCCCGAATTCTGCACAATTTCTTGGCGCCGGTGATTGCATGCTGGCCGATGCTGAGGAGCTGTTTCCTCCATTGATATCGTGAGGGAAAGCGAGGGAGGCCACCATCATTATCCTTTCGATGGAAGGGAAAAATTCTGCATTGTTGTTGAGATCATCTATGTGCAAATTATGATTTGCTGTGTACACCCATGTTGGTGTAGAGGCAGGAACCTTGTTCCGTTATCTAAAAAAAATGTGCAAAATATGATACAATCTCGATGTCCTGTGCTCAATGCAAATAATTCATGCATCTGCCAACTATATATATCTACCGGCATAACATTAACATAAATAGAGGGATATACTTCAGTCGGGTTGCAACTTGCAAGACACAGGAAGACAAGGAGAAAAATTATAAAATGATAAGGAGAAGGCAATGTTGCTAATATTGTTTTGGAATGAGAGGCAACAAGGAATAAGACAACACATCCTAGTGCGCACATGCTACTATCAGTTTTTTCTCATGTACAACATGCATTATCCTCAGTTACACACAAAGCCATGCATGATTTCCTGGTCAAAAGCAGTTAAGATAATGTGTGGTCTAAATTTGGCTTGTGATCCTGTGTTATTATTTGACGCTGTTTTCTGGCATTTGCGAAGGTTCTGCTGATTCTTGGGAAAAGTAATGCTAGTACTTCAGAACAAATTGTATGTGTTCAAAAATAAAATGAAAAAAGAAATCACACGCATAGAAAACCAACGAGTTAATATGGCGAGCGAACAATGTGCTGCTCCACATCAAATTAGACTTATGCCCTGATCTTGCCCTTACTCTGTTCCATGCCGGCAAACTGGACAAGGCTCTCCTGGTACAGCACCAGGCGCAGGAATTTCTCGTCATTATCTGGCGCTGAGGAGATGTTGCCACCAGTGATATTGTGACCGCTAGCGAGGCAGGCCACTGTCCGAAGATCGTTCGTCTCCGGGTCAAAGACGTGTGCTTCCTGAGCCGTGGTTGCAAGCAACATCCTCCTCTTCTTCCCGAGGCCATCACCCGCGAGATACCTGAGAGGGACGACGAGCCATGGCGTCGTCAGCTGCTTGGTCATGTGGCGCCCTGTCAGATCAATGCGTTAGTCCAGAGTCCAGGCACCCGTCCTGTTGTCCTGCAGCTTCCACACCTCCAACTGACCCGGCACGTCGTTGCGGCGGCGGATGTCTCGCACAATGCAGAGCCGGTCGTCCAGCTCCGCCAGCATCGTTCCCACCGGCGGGATCACTTTCCTGCCGCACCCGGATCTCCTTCCCAGGCCTTTCACAAGATGATCGTGCGGTAGCGGCTTGCCGTCGTAAGGTACGAGGTCCGCCGTCACAAAAGGTGGCTTTCCCTATGCACAGGCTACAGTATCAGGCCTCAACATCCTTGAACTGTTAGCATTGCACAAGCTTGATTGGTACTTGCAGTAGCAAGTTCTCAAACAATGGCCACAAATGAATTGGATGCTACATGCCGCGAAGTCAATATGTTTGCTTCTTCCTCTGTGCCTCCTATTCCCTATCCATCCTAAGCAAGCAATCTACAACCATCCACATTGATTTTGTTGAAGCTGTTATCTTATTTGTGATGCCATTTGCGATGATGGTTGGCATAAATAAAACTTCAAAACAGTTGAAGCATTCCTTTGCACAGAAGTTGTTATGACGAATAAACTTTGCTCTGCATCACCCTGTGTGTTGTGTCAGGTACAATCACTGTACCAACCATAATAACACTATTGAAATTATGGTCACTGCTACCAAAGTCATTTCCTGTGGTGGTCTATAATACAATTATTTAAATTAAGCACCTCAGGGCCAAAGGGCTGTAACATATGATGGCCGATTTCCATACTATGTTGGTCTGCGTTTCTGAGAGAGGTAACACTGGGATAACCTCAGTTTGCCGAGTGTCTAGGACACTCTACAACGGTTTTGCCAAGTGTAACACTAGGAAAAGGGCACACAACATTTCCGGTGCTGGCAAAGACACATTGCCAACTGTTTCTTTTAGACTGTTTTTTCGAACACTCGGCAAACTTTGCCGACTATGAAAAAAAAACACTCAGCCAATAGTAAATAATTCTTATCGAGAGTTTGCAATCAGCAAAGATGGGAAATTAGAAAAATTTAAAATACGGAGTCCTACCGCACCGTTACTACCGCCGCCGACCCGCCACAAATGATTTGGATGCTACATGCCGCGAAGTCAATATATTTGCTTCTTCCTGTGTGCCTCCTGATCTATCTTAAAGCAACTAGTCCACCACTGCACCAACCACTTTTATTTTGTTGAAGCTGTTATCTTTTTGTGGATGCCAGTTGGGATGACGTTTGGTATAAATAAAACTAATGGCAGAGCAGCATGCTCAACCTCGGTTTCATTCAAAAGGCCGGACAGGTACACCAAAGATGAGCAGGGTCACAAGGGTGATTGTTGGTGTTCTTGGTTGCATGCCACCCGTACAAGTTTGGGAGTCATGGAACATTTTGGCATTGTTTGGTACATAAGAAAGCGACGACAACCACATGATTCTTAGTAGGTTCATTTTTTCACTGCAGCCAGTGGGTGAGGATCACTAGTCCGATCACACTGGGTACTTTCATATTATGGTTTCTAAGTGTGTCACATCAGCTTTGTGTTAATATTCTATGAAATAGAACTGCATCCCTCAATGCCGACTTTCATGATACAATTTCATAGGTTTGGTAAGGCATTAGTTTGTTGCTTGGTGGCACACTTACTTGTTGGTCAGGGGTGTTGGGGTTGAAAGGAAAATCTCATAGTTCAATTTAATTTGGATTTCATCATGTTGGAAACATGACCCACATCCTTTCATGCGAATGGAAGACATCTCTCTCTCTCTCTCTCTCTCTCTCTCTCTCTAATCTTGGGGATGAGCAGATCAGCGACGATCACGTTGGGCTGCAGCGTGGCAGCTGCTGCAATGATGTTGCTGTTGACTCGATGGTTAGTCACATTCCATGGACATCCGCAGCCAGGCCCATCACTAGCATAGGAGATTAGATGCAATTTAGTGGTGCCCTAGCTTTGACTAGGAAGACAATGCTTGCGACCATGGGCGAGCATGATTCCAAGGTCTATATCATATCTTCGCGATTGGTGACAGCCATCTAGGATGGAGCATCTGATAGATGTGGCAGTTTTCTTTGGCCAAATTCTATGGATTCCCCAGCCCAAGCGATTGGGAAAGGGCAGGAGGCAGAGGTGCACATCTGATGATAGCAAACATGCTTGGACCGATGAAAAATTATGGAGGAGGTTAATGTAAGGTAGTTTGTTGGGCCAGCGGCTACATGGTAGTCCCATTGTGACAAGGAAGCCTAAAAAACAAAACAAAAAAAGCCAAATCAACCTACAAATATGGTTTTCTTCTATCTCCACCTTATCCATTTCCTAAAATCCTTACATGGTGGGTCTAACGTGGGGGTACAACGTGCTTGTTTAAGAGAAAAAGTTTTAATAGTAGAGCATTGTGGTGACCAACCTCGGCCGTGCCCCCAGTTAAATGGCCCATGTGGCCCATAACTTTGCCCATAGTAACTAAAAATCCCACAACTTTGGCCTTAGTTGAATTGGAGCCAAGCACAAAACCAGATGAAGAGCAAGAAACAAATGAAATCACGTTTTGGGGTGTTCATTTCTTGGATCCTAATCTCACCAGAATATGTATTTTGAATTGTAGTAGTCAATAGAATCTCCAGCGATTATAGAACTATACCACTTGATGTTTTCAAATTTTGTTTGCCATTTCCACCCCCTCCCCCCACCCGGCCCCCTCCCTGCCCCGTAACATTGGTCAAGCTCCGTCACTATGTTGGGTGACTATAATAAACCTTGTGAAAATATGTTACTAGCAGATTTTAGACCAACTTGAGAAATACTTGTAAAAGGATCCGAAATTACGTTTGCACCAACTGTAATATTATAGATAACATCCACCTGGTTCCTATCATATGATATTGGATTGTGGGAGAGGGGACATAATTTGAATTAATCTGGGATAAGTCTCATTCTCCATCAACAAATAATTGCATATTGAAGTGATCCACCCCATCATGGTCTCATCGAGGAAATTGTCCTAGTGATAGAAGAGACAATTGTTCATTATTGTTGAGAACTTGTGTGCAAGACATGAGATCATGATGTTATGTGAGAAATGCATATAATGCAAGCATCCACCAATTATATATCCACCAGCGTAACATTTACATAAATAGAGAGATGTATTTCAATTTAGTAGCAAGAAACAATGAGACTAAACAAGAAAACAATATGATGCTAGCTAGAAGGAAGTATTGGTAATATCTGTTTGAAATGGGAGGCACCAAGGAACAAACCGGTACATCCTAGCATATTGATGCTACTAGAACTTTCTTTGAAGTTCTTTCCGTTATGGACTACTCATATATGGATCGGTCACCTTGTGCCGTTATGAAGGATTTCATCTACTGGTCTTACAATTTCTTTTTTTCTCCTTTGAAAATTCATGAAAATCATCATCAAATCTTGTAATATGTCCATATATATTACTTCAGTAGCTAGTCCACATGATATCAGTTCCATTTTTTGGTTTCTATTGCTGGTTATCACCAAACACGGTCAAGTGTTTGATGGTGAGCCGTGCAAGGATTTTGAGACTTCAATGAAATGTTGCCAACACGCTTTGATGGCATCCCGGTCGCCGTGTGCCGTTCGTGGACAAAGCTCAAGAACACCCCTATTGTTATCAGTTTCATGGATTGACGAACTTGAGCCAACCCCTTCACGGCACCACGCCTACGGGCAAGAAAATGAGAAAGGGACCAGCTGGGGTAGTCTAGTTGGGCGTCACTACGTTGGATGCTAATGGGAGGGCATGTAACAACAAATTTGTTGTAACGTCCCGCCACTCCGGTCCGGGCCCGCTTATACCTAACAGCTTAATAGGCCCTCAAGATTTCCCCACGGACCAACACTAGTCTTTTCTACGCACTTAGTCCTCACTCATGCACACCGGGAAATACTTCCCGGTCGGTCACCCATCCCTAAATTGCCCCGGACCAAGCACGCTTAACCTTAGAGTTCTTTAGAGATGAGCTTCCAAAAAGAAGTTGCAACTTGTTGACATAAGTATTCTATCAATCCTATTAAGCCCTAGGCCAGGATGTTACACACTCACCCCATTAGAAGACCGACGTCCTCGTCGGTCAACCCCAGAGCCAGGAACTTCCTCTCCCGGCCACGTCCATGTGTCCACTTGCCAGCGCATGTGTCATGCTGTGTGACCACTCCGGGCCCACACCAGCCATGCACACTATGCCTGCACACGTGCAACACACGCGCCCGTGAAACCACGAGAGTCGGCTCGATACCATCCGTAACGTCCCGCCACTCCGGACCGGACCCGCTTACACCTGACAGCTTAATAGGCCCTCAAGATTTCCCCACACGGACCAACACTAGTCTTTTTTGCACTTTGTCCTCACTCATGCACACCCGGAAATGCTTCTCGGTCGGTCACCCATCCCTAAATTGCTCCGGACCAAGCACGGTTAACCTTAGAGTTCTTTAGAGACGAGCTTACGGAAAAGAAGTTGCAACTTGTTGACATGAGTATTCTATCAATCCTATTAAGCCCTAGGCCAGGATGTTACATTTGTGATCTCAAATTACATTGCTAACATGCTACTTGCCAACAAATTAAGGCATAAACAATGTGTGTTGTGCTCCAGAAAATAATACACATTCTATACAAATCACTCTAGGTTCACAAACCTGATCTCGCCACTCTATTCCTGTTCTATTCCCACCACAACAAATCGTACAAGGCTCCGGGTACAACACAAGCCGCAGGACTTTGCCATCATTATCTAGCGTTGAGGAGATGTTTCAGGTCGTAGATGTGCTACACCTTATCCGTAGTTGATAGCAATGTCTTCCTCTTTTTTCTCGGGCCGTCGTTTGCAAGATACCTGAGCGCGACAACGAGCCATGGCCTCATCAGCTGCTTGGTCATGTGGTGGCATGAGCAACACCTTTACTTCCATAAGTGGTGTTGCGGTGGTGCCAGGGAAGATGTAGGCACTATCGTGAAAACAATTGTGTAAGTTACAAAAATACCATCTGTGTGGGAAGTCTCTGTTTGGCACCCGGACACCGAGTTGGACCTATTGGTACTGATATTTTTGGACCATTTAATCTATTAAATGGGGTAGTTTGAAATAGGGTACATCTGGTGCGTGTGTGGTACTTGTTGGAGGACACCGTAAAAAGCTCATGAAAATATGTTACTAGTAGATTTTTAACAGGCGATGCATTAAAAGGATATGAGATTAAGTTTGCGGCACTGCATGTTAGATGGTTGTGGCACGAATGGAAATATGAAGACAAAGCATGGATCAGCTTAGGTAACCCATGTAACGAGACTGATGGATTGTTATTCGTGGCCGCAACATCGATAACACCGGGGGATAGCACAAAATAAGATTTTTGGAACTCAGCATCGATCCGGGGATGTGGCACCGACTATATTTGCCATCTCGCGCAAAGAAAAATAGGAAAGTCAAAGAACCGCTCGACGCGGACACTTGGGTGTCAGACTTGATCCTCCGGGGTAACATTACAACGTGATACATCGAGGAACTTATTCATTTGTGGCACTACTAGAAAAGCCTTCTAAAGTGGCGGTTCAAAATGTACTGTACCGACGGGTATGGCCACCCGCCGCCACTGGACCGGGGGCCGGATCCACGACCCCACGCATCGCCGCCGCCGGAAGGGGGGATCTACAGCCCCGCGCCGCCGCCGCTGAGGGAGCCGGATCCACGCCCTCACGCACCGCCGCCGCTGGACGGGGGCCGGATCCGCGCCCCTCACGCGTCGCCATCGTTGGAGAGGGGGCCGGATCCACGACCCCCACGCGCCGCCGCCGCTGGACAGGGGGCCAGATCCGCGCCCCTCACGCGCCACCGTCGTTGGAGAGGGGGCCGGATCCACGACCCCCACGCGTCGCCGCCGTTGGACGGGGGCCGGATCCGCGCCCCTCACGCGCCGCCGTCGTTGGAGAGGGGGCCGGATCCACTGCCCACACGCGAGGAGGGAGCGGGCCCCGGCCGCCGTGAGACGGAGAGGAGGGGGCGGGCCCCGGCTGCCGCGAGACAGAGAGGAGGGGGCGGGCCCCAGCTGCCGCGAGCGGAGAGGAGGGAGAGGGAGCCGCCGCCTCGAGACGGAGTTGAGGAAGAGGACGTCGCCGCCGCCGGTCGGAGTTGAGGGAGAGGGCGCCGCGAGCGGAGAGGAGAGGAGGGCGCCGCCTCTGCAGGTCGGAGTGGAGGGAGGGCTCCGCCGCGAGAGAGAGAGAGAGAGAGAGAGAGAGAGAGAGAGAGAGAGAGAGAGAGATGGGAGGCGGCGGTTGGATGGGGTGATGGAACCCTAAGAAGTGAGAATTTATATCATGGGGAGAGTTAGTTGGGCTAGAAAAAAAAAATAACAGCGGGCCACAATATAACTCATCTTTAAAAATGGGGTATATTTTTAGCTGCGGGCCGTAATGTCATCCAGCCGTTAAAATTGATTTTAAAGGCGGATCACATTACAATCCACCGTTAAAAATATAAAAATAGTATGGAATGTGGTACAAGACATACAGTTGAATCTGATGTCGCATGACTCAGTCACATGGAAACTAACTTCCAATGGACAATATACATCATCCTCCACATATAAGGCACAATATATTGGGTCAACACACACGGCATATAGCACCATCATATGGTGGGCACTGCCAAAGTGAAAAACCTTTCAATGGCTGGTCGTACAAAACCGAGTATGGACAGTAAACAGATTGTGATTCAGAAGCTGGCTAAATAACACATTTTGCACCGTATGCCGGCACGCAGCGGAAACAGCAAAACACATGCTAGCAAACTGTGCATACACGCGGAGAATATGGAATAGAATAGCAAATTGGACTGGGATTACAGAAATCCAACCAAATGGATGGCCACATGCTATATATGGTGGATGGCACTGGCTACAACGGATGGTGTGTCCCAAAGAAGGGCTTGCGATCGCTAATACTGCTAGTCAGCTGGGAAATATGGAACAAAAGAAATGCCTGCATATTCCTTCATCAAGAGCTATGTGTATCATCACTCCTAGCAAAAGTCAAGGAAGAAGCACGAGTTTAGACATTTGTTTGGGCATGCATGACATCTCGCGCAACTTATTTTCCAGAACCTAGCCTATACATATTACTGCCATTTTTTGTTTATTTTTCATTTGTAATACAGAACCTAAAGGGTTGTTCTGTACACTCCTCCTTTAATTAATAAAATGGCAATGTCTTGTGCAGGTTCACTTTCAGAAAAAGAAGAGATTATGTTTGCACCAATTGAGAAATTCAAGAGAACATCGACCTCGGTTACTTTCAGGTGGCATTACTGGATGGTTGAAGATAGGGGTATAATACAAATTAATTCGTGATAAGTCATCTGGCGCAACTTATTTCCGGAACCTAGCCTATACATATTACTGTCATTTTTTTTTGTTTGTTGGTCATTTGTAATACACAACCTAAAGGGTTGTTCTGTACACTCCCTCTTTAATTAATAAAATTGGCAATGTCTTGTGCCGGTTCACTTTCAGAAAAAGAAGAGATTATGTTTGCACCAATTGAGAAATTCAAGAGAACATATCGACCTCAGTTACTTTCATGTGGCATTATTGGATGGTGAAGATGGGGGCATAATGCAAATTAATTCGTGATAAGTCTCATGCTGCATCAACCATCAATCTCGTATTGAAGCAATCCACTCCATCATAGTCTCATGCTGAGGAAATTGGTGTCACGATAGTAGATAAAACTGTTCATGATTGTCGAGATCTTCTGTGCAAGCTATGATATGTACAATCATGATGTCAAGTGATAAATGCATATAATGCAAAAGCATCCACCAATTATACATATCCACCAGCATAACTTTCAGATATATGGAGGAATATACTTCAATTTGGTAGCAAGAAATAGGGAGACTAAATGAGAAAGAAACTATGATGCCAACTAGAAGAAAGTGTAGGTAGTATTGTTTTGAAATGGGAAGCACATCCTCATTAATTCACGCTACCGCAAGATCTTTTTGATCTACTACATGCATTATCCTCAGTTATCAAAGTATTTAAGAAAGACGAGGTTAAAATTGTGATTGTGCTCCTGTATTGTTTTGGCGCTGTTTTCTTGCACCAGCAAAGGTCCTAATATTGCGAATGATCATTTTGTTGTGCTCTACATCATAAAAGATCACATCATAATAGAAACATTCAATGCAAATTAGTCGAGATTCACACACTTGATCTTGCCCTTACTCTGTTCCATGCTGGCAAACTGGACAAGACTCTCCTGGTACAACATGAGACACCAGAATTAGGCGTCAGTACAAGGTGCTGAGGAGCTATTTCCTCCATAGATATCGTCATGGAGAGCCAAGGAGGCGACCGCCATTATCCTTTCGAGGGAAGGGAAAATTATGAATTATTGTTGAGATCATCTATGTGCAAGATACGATACAATCCCAATGTCCTGTGCTCAATGTAAATAATTCATGCATCTGCCAACTATATATATCTACCGGCATAATATTAACATAAATAGAGGGATATACTTCAGTCGGGTTGCAAGAAACAGGAAGACAAGGAGAAAAATTATAAAATGATAAGGAGAAGGCAATGTTGCTAATATTGTTTTGAAATGAGAGGCAACAAGGAATAAGACAACACATCCTAGTGCGCACATGCTACTATCAGTTTTTTCTCATGTACAACATGCATTATCCTCAGTTACACACAAAGCCATGCATGATTTCCTGGTCAAAAGTAGTTAAGATAATATGTGGTCTAAATTTGGCTTGTGATCCTGTGTTATTATTTTGACGCTGTTTTCTGGCATTTGCGAAGGTTCTACTGATTCTTGGGAAAAGTAATGCTAGTACTTCAGAACACATTGTATGTCTTCAAAAATAAAATGAAAAAGAAAATCACACACATAGCAAACCAACGAGTTAATATGACGAACGAACAATGTGTCGTGCTCCACATCACATTAGACTTATGCCATGCAAATCAGTCTAGATTCAAAAACCTGATCTTGCCCTTACTCTGTTCCATGCCGGCAAACTGGACAAGGTTCTCCTGGTACAGCACCAGACGCAGGAATTTCTCGTCATTATCTGGCGCATGAGGAGGTGTTGCCTGCCAGTGATATTGTGACAGCTAGCGAGGGAGGCCACTATCCGAAGATCGTTCGTCTCCGGGTCAAAGACATGTGCTTCCTGAGCCGTGGTTGCAAGCAACATCCTCCTCTTCTTCCCCAGGCCATCACCCTCGAGATACCTGAGAGGGACGACGAGCCATGGCGTCGTCAGCAGCTTGGTCATGTGGCGCCCTGTCAGATCAAATGATCAATGCGGTAGTCCAGAGACCAGGCACCCGTCGTGTAGTCCGGCAGTTTCCACACCTCCAACTGACCTGGCACGTCGTTGCGGCGGCGGTGAACTGAAGTGTATGCTACATGCCGCGAAGTCAATATGTTTGCTTCTTCCTGTGTGCCTCCTATTCCTGATCCATCCTAAGCAACCAGTCCGCCATCATCCGCATTGATTTTGTTGAAGCTGAAGTTATCTTACTGCTGATGCCAGCTGCGATGACATTTGGTATAAATAGAACTTCAAACGGTTGAAACATTTCTTTGCACGGAAGTTTTTATGAATACACTTTTGCTCTGCATCACTGTGTGTGTTATGTCCAGTAACAATCACTCTACCAAACATATATAGTACCACTATTGAAATTATGGTCAGTGCTATCAAAATCATTTCCTGAGGTGGTCCATAGTACAACTACTCAAATTACGCACGGCCAAGGGGCCGTAACATATGGCCAATTTCCATATTATGTTGGTGTGCTTTTCTGCGAGAACCGAAGGTGTGGTTGGTGGTGGCGGCCAGCTCATGATGGCACACAAGTGGCACGCATTGAATTAGAATTTAGCAATATAACTAAGTATGAGTATTTAAAGTTTCGCATAAGTGCAAGGTCGTCTTTGTGTTATGCAAAGTACTAGCCTATGCAGACAGGCCAGGGCTCGATAGAATTCTTACAAATAATTATAGCCGAAAAGGAAAATTATTACAAATAATCTTACTAAGTTAATAACAACATTACAGAAGGAAAAAATCAGTAAGATTATCGTATCACTCGATGTGGATCATGGAGCAACCAGTGAGTGATCTAAGGCGGCAGCGCATGAGCGTAACACACACCACTACACCAGCGTACGCGTCTAAGGACTGAACGATACATTAATTGAATCCTGATTTTTTTAGGCAACACCCTTGATTGAATGGGCAGACTAAAAAGAGGTCGAAACACTTATAGGACAGCGTTGCTAGTAAAAGAAGCTCAATCACTACATCTTCTTCCTGGTAAGTCGGACGTGAGCGTTGTTAGAGAAAATTAATCACAGCAGTCAGTACTGGGCTTGGGTTCCTGGCAGTGGGAGGTATGGCAGCCGCCATGGCTTGCCATACAGTCGGCTTCGTCACTGATGGTAGCAAAATGTCAGTTGGAAGCCTCATGAACCCAATACCAAATTGAAGGGGATTGCCCTCTAGGTGAGTGTAATGATACAACACCGCTACCTCATCGTCAGCCTTCGCAAGAGTCCGACGCAGCTCTCGGGGTTGGGAGGGCCAGGATGGCAGAGGGCTCCGTTGATACTTGCTTGCCACTACACCACACGGTCCATTATCAATGTCTTACAATTGGTCGGTAAAGACCATTTCAATAAGTGACCGTGGGTTTCTAAAGAGCTTTAGCGACCTGTGACTACATCACTAAAAGTTTTAGCCACCAATCATCAGTCATTGTAGCCAAAAAATTAGCAACCCACATAGCAACGTTAATAATGGAATTATCGACCGATGCTCTATTGCTAATAGACATAATCACAACACCCATACCATATTCGTTAGTACTAATCCACCATTAATTATGCATTGATAGACACACCCAACCAATCGAAATGCACATTCGGAAATGTAGGCACATTGCTCAAGTCATAACAATAAAATGGATATTCATATATAAATGATTATAAGTTGTCACAAGGTAACAAAATATTCAAAAGACCATTCTGTCACAAGGCACGGACCGGGGGTGGTCGCGGTGGGCAGCCACGTGGACAGCGCCAGAGTCGTGGGGCACGGACCGGAGCGGGGCAGCAGCCGGCGTTGAGGATGTGATGGATGACTTTATGGGCCGCATGTCGATGGGCTGAGGCTGGTTGGGTGCGACCTACCTGGTGCTGGGGGGTAGGCGGAGCGAGGCGGCGTGTTTGCATAGGCCAGGAGCTAACCGCATCCAGTTGGGGTGTTTCAGGCTTGACGTTTGTAGGGTGTCCGGTGAAGACTCGGTGTGGCATCGCTTGTGATCGAAACTCTGCCACAGAACGGTGCCATTCGAGGAACGGCGGACACGGTTCTCACCGTTGAGCAGGGGCCCACTGCTAGCTCCACCTTGACTATCTCCCTAGCGGAAGAGTATGTGAACGACTCTGAGCTGCTACAACTACTGTGCAAAGGAGGTCTCCGTGAGTTAAACATATGTTTTTTTTAGATCGAATACTTGTTTCTATTAATTTCCAGCGATGCACATGCCCTAGCTGCTTCGGGCAGTGCTTGTTATTCCATCTTAGCTTACCCAGCTGCCGGCTCCCGTGAGGCTAGGAGGTGAGAGTTGATCTGAGAGCCACATGAAAGTCATAACCTCTAGACTTCTAGCGTCATATATATACTCTCTCCATCCATAAATATAAGGATTTTTATTTTTATATTACATTTGATTATTTAATTTATTCAAAATTTTTGTAATAAATATTTATTTTGTTACTATTTGTTTTATCCTTAGATATGTTGTGGTGCGGCAATTGAAACAGAAGCTGAAGCTTGTCTCATCGGCACAAAACTGGCATTGGAATGCGTTTGGAAACCGACGATGATCGAGTCAGACTGCTGGAACCTGGTGCGCCAGCTCCAGGACCCTAATAGTTACCATGCGTACGTCGTGGTCGGACTTTGGTCTCGGAGATTAAAGATTAATGCAAAAGTAGCCAACTGTTACTCTCGTGCAAATATAGCAAGGTGAATAGTCACGCACAGTCTGTAGTTCAGATAAAGGGAAAATAAGTGGTGTCCAGGGTCTCGCGTCCTAGTTATCGCAGGGCCAGGATCTCTCCCACGCATGGCGGGCGACTTTTGCACATAACTGCACCGTGACGGCCGTCTAGCTCAGTGTTAGTAACGCCGGTTGGGCCGTCAACTGATGCTTCAGTCGTTTGCCAGCGTATGTAAGATTCCCAACCGATATGTTAGTCCATTATATGAACCTATCTACAACCGTGGTCAATATTTGGATTCCATATGTATCAGGGTACGCCGGTTTTCTATGCTATATAAAGGATTTGAAGGGATCCAGCAGTTCAGAATTCATTTCTATGCTGCACATCTTGCAGAGATGTCTCAGTCCAGCAGTTCAAGGGCTCGCCGAGTACCTCAAGCTCCAACCCATATGTGTCCCAACTGCAACGTTATTGTAGTTCCTCAGCTATGTAGAAACAGAGACAGCCCCAATTTCGGAAAACAGTTTCTGAAGTGCCCATATTTTTCGTTAGTTTCTTCTATGAACTATGCTTTTATGCCATATTCATGCTGCTATGTGGATAACCACTTAATACTTGTTTTGGTTTAGGCGATCTGGGTGCCAGTACTTTGAGTTTATTGGCGATGCGGCGATGCGTCGAATAAGTAGCCCTGGTTCAACCCATATAGGTGATCAGCTCCCAGAGATGATGGAGGATCACCGTAATGAAGCTTTTACTATACGTTCTATTATCTGTAAAGTAGAAAGGATTGAGCTGATGACAGCTTGGTGTCTTAAAGTATGTGCTGTTATGCTACTTTTGCAACTATATGTTGTAATGCGTCAAACTTGAGGGTTCGTTTATCCAGTTTGCACTGTCGTGCTTCATCCAATTGTCTCCTTCCTGGAGCCCTTGTACAATACATGCCTCACCTTCCTTGTTCCCTCTCCTTTCCCAACATTATGTCCAGAACTATTATGCCATTTACCAGTGTGTAATAACTGAATATTTTTTACAGAACAGTTGATTCATATCGTTTCCACCCTAAGGTTATGCGCGTAGTACTCGTAAATCTTAAACAAGGCTCATAAAGTTTCTTAGATGACTATTAATCGAAAAACAAGCACAACTTCATTTGCGCTGTTATTTATCATTTTTGTCGTGCTAACTGCTTTCGGATGACTATTAATCGAAAAACAAGCACAAGTTCATTTGCCCTGTTATTTATCATTTCGTTCCTGCATGCCGACAACACTGCTACTACCTAAGAGCAGACAGCACCAATCCTTTTTTTTGCTTGTCAATAGCCTTGTGTTTATCTGAAACTTATCCGACAATAGAGCTGCTTCTGTCAATTCTGAACGTTAGGTCAGTCGTGCTCGTAAATTCTGAACGAAGGATCATAAAGTTTATTCAATCCATTGTCATGCTACCTGCATCATGAAACAAGAACAATATATTCAGTTGCTCATGAACCCAGTTTATTACATTATTTAAATAAAAAGTGATTACATAGTTACATATTTAGCTCAATAAGAACCCAGTAGGTATGTATGCTACTAACTACGAGGGTACCCCAGAGAGTAGTTAGCATCACCCACTTAAGAACTGCAAAGCTAAGACCCGGAAGGGATTTTATTATCACAGAAGACGCTAATGAACAGAGGAGCAAATTGATCAATGTTATCAGCACCCAAAAGACCTCTTTCAAGTACCGAAGCCTAGCTCCTTGAGCACGGACCAGTTCATGAACAACCTTCACGGTGAAAGCTACAAGCACATCAAACGTCAACAAGTAGAAGGTGGCTTCCACATCACCCCGAATCCAAGCATTGTATATCATACGAGCAGAAGATAAGCAGATATAAACGACGATGCTGACTGAAATGACGACATCCATCTTCTCTCTTTAGCGAGTAGGTGCTCGGTGACAGTGGCCAGAGGTGTGCCTTTCCAATGCTATAACCTTGCCATTTATAGATGACCATAGCCTAGCATAGCATCGTAGCCCAAAGCAGATAGGATCGGAGTTTGTAAAAAATCCATTCGATATTCGTTCGCGTATGTGTTACTCCGTTACCTATTCCTAACTGGCCGTCTCCATTATTAGACGATCGACGTGAGACCACGACTGTTAGCAACGTTACCCCAACTTCCCATGCTGCAAAGATCAACGGTTGATATATATGGGACACCCGACCATGTGGGCACCAAATTCGCTTACTTCAGATAAATAAGAGTTAGTGCAGTCTGGAGGCTGCTTCCTCCGCCCAGTGTAATGGCTATAGTTAAGCAGGAAGCCAGCTGCACCGAGTTCGGATACAGACTGGGAGCTAGAGCTTTGTAAGAACTGTCTCTTTGATTAAATAAAGCTCTTGCTTTTGTTGCAAAAAAGGTGTTTTTTGTATTTTATTAAAAAATTAAATTTTAGATAATAGGTGAAAAATTCATCCTCGTCAACCAAGATTACATGGAGAGCACTTAGGCTCATACACTCCAACAGAAAAATAAACAAATAACAAAGGAAGAAACAAGATACAAAATTCATCACTACAACGAAAGAAAACCGTCGTCTATGAAGATCGAATACTGGAAGCGCTAGAAATCAATACTTAGCCACTCTCTTGAGCAGTCGGCAGCCAGTGGCATCACAGAAGCTGATAATTTTCCTAAGATAGTCAGTGCTAGAAGATTCTAAAAATTTTAAATAAAATGAATAATCAAATGTGATGTCTAAAGATGAATGAATACTTGTTTTTTTGAACGGAGGTGGTACCTAACTGCCTATATGATGTGTTCACTAGTTAAACACTGGCGCAAAGCCACCAATATGACCTGAGCAGTACTTAATTAGCACCGAGCGCAAAGCCGGCGATCTGATGTGACCAGTAGTTAAACACTGACGCAAGGCCCAATATTTTGCTATAAAGTTGTGCTCTTGCCCTCCAATCTGTTCGCGTGGCACAAACAAATTTTGCAGTAGAGTAATGGTTTTCTTTCCCAAGTGGTTGATCAGCTGAGCTAAGATGAGATATGGAGTATTATCTTATTATCTCCGGCGTCGTCCAACTGCTCTGCTCTGACTTGTTCCAGGTCCTCGCTGAATCCCCCAATTATTGTTCCATTCCAAGTGATAAGAGCCACATGGACAAGGGCAAGGCCTACATTCCAACTCCGGAAAACTAAGTACTTCCATGTTCAGTCGTCCGCTCATTGAAATATCTGGTCGTCCACAGAGCAAATGGACAAGGGCAAGGCCTACATTCCCGTTTTCATCCTTTTTTCCTGAGTTCTGTTTGTCAATCTGATGACCAATTGACACAAGCAAAGCCACTTTATCCTGGCGACACGCTCATCTCTGCGGGTGGAGACTTTGCCCTCGGCTTCTTCTCCCCGGTGAACTCCGACAACAAGAGCTTATACATCGGAATCTGGTACAACAACCTCCCGGAGAGGACCGTGGTATGGGTTGCCAATCGCGACAGCCCGGTCACCGCTACTTCATCAGCTCAGCTCGCCATCACCAACAGTTCAGAGCTGGTGCTAACTGATGCAGTAGGCCGCACCCTTTGGACGACCGCGAGCAATGGCACAACCGGAGGTGCCTCTGGAGCTGTTGCGGTGCTACTCGGCTCGGGGAACCTCGTCCTCCGAGCGTCAAGTGGCACAGAGATATGGCAAAGCTTCAATCACCCGACCGACAGCATCCTTCCAACCATGAGAGTTTTTCTAAGGTACAAGGCACAAGGGGCGACACGATTCTTTGCTTGGAAGGGTCCTGATGACCCATCCATCGGAGACATTTCCATGGCGTTCGATTCTGATTCCAACCTTCAGTTCTTCATTTGGAACGGGTCGGTGCCGTTCTACCGCGGCAACATGTTTAGCGATGCCTTCCAATCCAACGGTGTATACCAAAGCAACAGTACCTCCATCTTTACCGAAGCAATTATGACCTCAGGGGACGAGCTCTACTACAGCTACACAGTGTCCGATGGATCACCCTATACACGCATCACGCTTGACTACACTGGCAAACTGAAGTTGTTGAGTTGGAACAATGATACATCATCATGGTCAGTCATTTATGAGAACCCCAGAGCCTATTGTGACCTCTACGCCTCGTGTGGTCCGTTCGGCTACTGCGACAACACAATCCCTGTCCCGACTTGCCGATGCCTCCAGGGGTTCGAGCTCATCGACGGTACTAACTTCTCGAGAGGTTGCCGGAGAAAGGAAGAGCTGAAATGCGGAAAGGAAGCCTATTTCGTGACCTTGCCCGGAATGAAGGTTCCGGACAAGTTCACGCGCATCAGGAACACAAGTTTTGAACAGTGCGCTGCTGAGTGCAGTAGTAACTGCTCGTGTGTAGCATATGCCTACGCCAACATGAGCAGTGCTGGCGCTACGGCCGATACGTCGAGGTGCTTAGTTTGGAGTGGGGAACTCGTGGACATGGGAAAGGAAGAGTCCCAGGAGAACTTGTACCTCCGGCTTGCGGACTCATCATCAGGTGCGTGCAGATCCATGTCCACTTCATTTTGTTTTCCTCTCTTTGGTCTTGTACTTTTGTGTACCGGTTTGTGAGAAAAAAAGCCGCATTTTCTTTTTTTTTGCTCTGCTATACATAACACGTACTATGGCCTGATACGAGTTCTGTCATGACCATTATAAATGGACGTTAAAGGAAACATTTTTGCTCGCAATTATGAGATATTAGTCTTCTCAGTTGATGTTACTGTTAGCAGATAGATTAGTAATTAAATGATGTTGACAGGTGGATGTTTTCATAAGTTGTAGTAGTGTTCACAGACCAATCATGGTATTGCTTGCAACTAATACATGATGCAGTAAATTCTCATGATATACATTTTTTTTGTGATGATTAAGGTTCAATTTCTTTTTCTGCGATGAATAACAACCATGACGTACTTTGAGATGCGCAGTTCAAAAGAAGGCCACTTTACTGAAGATTTTAGTACCAATTGTATCATGTGCGCTTCTACTCGCACTCATAGCCCTTGGGATATGCAAATACAGAGGTACAAAGAATATGTCCCCCTCCTTTATCCAAAATGGAACACTGTTGCATTCGTGTAAAGGGGAAAGTCCAATTATGTTTCTAATAACAGGCATACAGGAAAAAAGAAAGCCCAGAATAGGATGATGCTGGAATATTTGAGTACTGCAGACGAAGCTGGGGACAAGAATATAGAATTTTCTTTTATTAACTTTGAAGATATTGTGGCGGCAACGGATAATTTTTCTGATCCCAATATGCTAGGAAAAGGTGGCTTTGGAAAAGTTTACAAGGTATTGGTATCAAATTTTGATCTTGTAGTGGCTACACTATTAAATAACATTTCACAATTTGGAATATGACTAAATGATGTAGGGATTATTGGAAGGTACCAAGGAAGTAGCAGTCAAGAGACTTAGCAAGGGTTCTGGTCAGGGCGCTGAAGAGTTCAGAAATGAAGTACTCTTGATTTCAAAATTACAGCACAAGAACCTAGTTAAGCTTCTTGGTTGTTGTATTCACCAAGATGAGAAGATGTTGGTTTATGAATATTTACCTAACAAAAGCCTTGATTACTTCATCTTTGGTACATGCATGCTATTTCCATTTTCCATGAAGTTGCTTAAATTAATAAACAAATTAATGATGCTCACATGTGCCTAGTGATGTGAATTTCCATGTCATTCTTATCAGACTCTGCAAGAAAATCAATGCTTCATTGGCCGACAAGGTTCAAGATAATTCAAGGCATAGCTAGAGGAATTATGTATCTCCATCATGACTCGAGACTCACTATAATACATAGAGATCTCAAACCAAGCAACATTTTGCTAGATAAGGAGATGAGCCCTAAGATATCCGATTTTGGCATGGCCAGGATATTTTGTGGGGACCAGCTTGAAGCAAATACTAACCGAGTGGTAGGAACATAGTAAGTACCTCCTGTTTTTAGTTATTCAGAATAAATTATTAGCTTCCCTCATTCAAATAATGCAGATCTTACACATTTGTTACTCTTTTGCACAGTGGTTACATGTCCCATGAATATGCAATGGAAGGAGCATTTTCAGTCAAGTCAGACACCTACAGCTTTGGTGTTTTGCTGTTGGAAATCGTGAGCGGATTAAAGATTAGTTCACCACACCTTATCATGGATTTTCCTAATCTAATAGTCTATGTAAGTAGTTGGTTTCATAATACATTACTGCATTTACTCACTGAAGATAAAGTAAATATCACAAAACTATATGTAATTTTGTGAAATTTGCTCCTGAATATATGTTAGCTCACGATGAAAATTACCTCCCTGTTCAAGGCATGGAACTTATGGAAGCATGGTAAAATAGGAAATTTGGTGGATTCATCTATGAAAGACGACTGTCCTCTTGATGAAGTGTCACGATGCATCCACATAGGACTTTTGTGTGTTCAAGACAGCCCGGATTGTAGGCCCCTGATGTCAGCAGTTGTGTTCATGCTGGAGAACAAAATAACTCCACTACCAGTACCAGAGGAACCTATATATTTTGCTCGCAGAGATGCCAAACATGGACAGTCTAGCGATGACAGGTTATTGTCCATGTATGATATGAGCCTCACGGCATTAGAAGGTCGTTAAATGTTCATTGGCAACTTTCAAACAATGAGGCAGTGTGAAAAGTTTCTATATATGAACGTGGAGTTATGAAAACACATAATATGGATAACTGAACTGAATGCAGTATGTTTTATTGCCTGTGAGGTTATTATAAGAGAAACACTCGGCCTGAATTGAGTAAAAAAAACTGCAAAGGATACATCAATCCCATCTTAGACAAGATATTGCAATTTGGTCATATGCTTGATAAAAGACGGAGGTTATCTGAAATTTTTAGTGGAGTAACCTATTATGCACCATATTCTTTGTCCTAACTTTTGCTGTGAGGAAAGCATATTTTCAGTAAGTCAATAAAAATTGCATAATTTCTCACAGTTTACACGAGGCCTAACAAGATTGGTTATCACTTATCAGCTTATCTCTATAGACTAGAGGACATCCCTTGAGTTCAGATAAAACTGTTGATATATAAATGTATTGCCACCCTTTCCCATCAGCTTAGAATTTTGGGTTCAACTGGTTTGATGCATAAAAACTTATCAATAACAAAGTATAAATGGAACACTGGCTCAGTAGTAGTTCAGACTTCAGAATTGTTTCCGGTGCTTGACATACTAATCAACAGGGGTGGGTCCACTTCAATTCAAGAGTATTCAGTTGAATACCCATTATTATTGACAAAATATACATATATATTGTATGTCTATATATATATAAATGAAAAACAAACAAATTCTCACTCAATCCTACCCAAAAAGGCCCATCTGAACAGCGCGGCCCAATAGAAATTGGTCCACATCTGCATCCAGTCGGTTCGTCACAACCTGGCAGCTTCGGTTGTCACCACAATTGAATTATACAGTGCTCTGTTGATATCTGGATTGAACCGCCGTCGCCATGGACAACTGCAGTTGCTGCTGAGATGGAACTGGTAGCCATCGGCCACTGCCCACGCAAATGGCTTCGATGATCGCCGCCCAAGCCCCAACACCTTATGTATTGCCTATTTTCTTGGCTTATTTTTTTCGACGATCAAAATTTATTTCCAAAAGCTTGATTAAGAAGGTGTGAACTGAGTCAAGGGCGGATCTTCCAATAGGGCATGGTATGGACAGCCGTCCTACCAAACCCTGCTGCCGAAGAAACCCTGACTCTTATCCTTTGAAGCTCAAGCGTTGCTGTCCGCAATGGTTGTTGTGTGCTTTGAGAGCTTGTCCATCCAAGAAGGCAAGAAGGAAGAAGGAGTCCAGTACAATATCTGAGATAGCTATGGGCCTAACTGCCAGCATATGGGGATTTTTATTTTCTATTTTAGCCCTTTTCTATCTAAATTTTATAAGTAGCTTCCTTTAAACTAAATTTTCAAGATTTGACTTCTTTTGGTCACGCCAAACTAGTTGGCGTAACACATGTATATGGTCACGTCAAAGTGAATGATGTGACCAGATGTCACCGTAGTCAATCGTTACGTCTCAAGCCTATTTTTCTACGTGTCATTTGGTTAGACCAAAGTGTTTGGCGTGACCGTATTCATGTGTCATTCAAATTGGAGTGACCAAAATGGATCAGATTCTAAAAATTTAGTTACTTAGGGGTCATTTTTAAAATTTTAGAGAGACAGGGGCTAGGATAGAAAAAGAGTTTGCATATGGGCCACAGCCCCTGGCCTTGCCCCAAATAGAACCACTTCCTTCAAAATCAGCATATGTACACGGTGTGTGAAAATTAGCAATGATCTTTTATGTGTTTAATGTTTGTTCACATACCCTTGGGGATTTTTCTATATTACTAACTTATTTCATATTATGCTAGATTCACTCAAGCTAAGTCTTCTCCATGTTACAATTTGCCTCCAACTCAACCATCGCATCCGATTCAGATACAACAAGATCCCCAACCATTAATACTAGAGAATGCTAGTGTGCATGAAAATTTAAATGCTGAAAATAATTGCAGTAATGCTCGAAGAACATTTCTTCATGATACCTATAAGAAATTTATTTATAAGTGGAGCTTATGTAGTTTCTCAAATTACTATTGATTCAGGTAATCGTATTTTCATTATTTTTCTATAAGAATTTTATGATAACACAATAATGAGTTATTAAGGAACTGTTAGAAATTAAGTTATTGTTTGATTTATGCTTTGGTGTTTATTTCTTTTGTTGTTATACATATTTTCTAAGATAGCTATATTTATTGACATAGCTTGAGGGCCCAGACTACAAGCTAGGTTGCGCAAGGGCCTTCCAAAGTATAGAGCCGGTACTTCAATCTTATTACAATATCAACAAATTAACATAAATGTTCAAAGAAGAAACAGGTGCAATGTTCGCCGAGCACCCCGTTGGCCTGTTATATGTACCAATCTTATTACAACAGCAACAAATTAAAGAAGAAGAAACATATAACCATTCATAGTAAATTAAGTTCAAAACTTCCATGATAGATTATTAAATAGATATGATGAGTCTATCTGCCAGACCATATATCGTTTGACTTTAATTTGAAATGTCCGACCGTTCACACTGGCTCTTGAAAACACGACCATCAGAATGGCTTGATATACACGCCGATGGCGCTGAGGTACGAACTGCCGGTGCTGCCGAAGAAGCCAACGATGCTGCAGTTGTTCTTAACGGGGATGCTGAAATTTTCCCACTCATTGGCATCAGAGTCAGAGGTCTTCAAATCTCCAAACGGGACGTGGACGGTATAGCGGTTGGTGACGAACATCAGTTTCGCTATACCTTCATGCCCGTAATATGATCCGAAGCTTCCGTGAATTTCCGTCAGGAATTCCGACGGGCCAAGCTCTATCTGCGGCAGGAATCGAGGTCAGCTAATAATAGCTACAGCTATATCCGGTGGAGTTGTGGAGCTTACCGTGGTAGCATCCCCGGTGGTGCCGCCCCAGGGGCCTGCAGTGTGGCGGCTCTGGTCGCGGTCCCTGTAGGAGAAGGCGATGCCATCGACAACATCGCCATGATACACAGTGATGCTCTCCAGGCGCAGCGGCGCAACATCGATATCAAGGTCGTACATGTTTCCCATGCCCCATGGTCCAATCTTTACCAGCGAACTCTGAAAGAATAGATATATATACTTCAATATGTAAGAACCAAAATCTGCACCGGTTAATTAATTTGGTAAGTAAGCAGTGCTCGGCGAGGCCAGACATTAGACTTCCCTTAAAATAACTGCCTTACTTTGTGTGTGTGTGTGTGTGTGTGTGTGAGAGAGAGAGAGAGAGAGAGAGAGAGAGAGAGACCATTGCGGTGTAGCAATGCGGGGTAAGCAGATTTTCTTAGCGAGTATACCTCTTGTGCTTCGATGCTTTAGCTTTCCATGATCGCCCTCTATTTATAGAAGAGGACAGGATTCATACAGTTGGCTAGTGTACTATATTATATGTCTGTCCTAGCTGCCAGCTTTCAAAAGTCAAAACAGCGCACACTGGAGGTGAACTCGTTAAGTAGTAATAGGCCTGGTTGGTTTCCTACCTTCTAAAATTTAGCACTGACACATCAAAGAGAATCTTATTATTTATGAATATTTCGATCAATTTAATGATAAAACCTATTGACAGATTGGTGTTAATTTTCGAGACGAATCTAATGAGCTTAATTAATTTAGATTTTGTTAAAGTGATGCTACAGTAACCGTCTTCTAATCACGACTTAATTAACCTCATTAGATTCGTCTCGTAAATTAGTCTAGAGGCCTGTAATTTATTTTATAATTAAACTTTATTTACTACTTCTAAATAGTAAGATTCTTTTTGATGTGACAGCTCTAAAGTTTAGACCCCAGGAAACGAACACACCCATAGGCTACTAGTGGTAGTATTTCATATCCTTCTCCAAGCAGATCCATGAGGATCCATGAATAATAACAGGATGCATTGCAGCACATTTTTAGAAAAAAAGTTCGGTAAATATTTTTAGTGAAAATTTGCACAAAAATGACTAAACAAAAAAAAATATCAACCCCTTTTATAAGGATTGCCGTGAGGCTTCAAAGCTTAAATATTAGACACAATATAAAAAGATAATATTGTTGTATTTTGTTTCAAATGAGACGCAGATACTGACATATATAAATATAATGACGTACATATATGAGGTGTAGCTACATGAGCAATGCCTAAGCAGTGAGTGAAAAATGCAAACGCATGAGGGATGAAATTTGTACTATGGCTACTCAATGGGAATTTTATTTTGGTTAAACAGTGTCGTACCACCACTTTTGTTGATAGAACAACGAGTTAATGAGGAAAGAGAAGAAAGTGGTTTCATCTAGAGGAAAGCATGTCTAGACTGCTTCCAACAGAACTTGTGTCACACATGTGCTCTTGGATACAACAAAAATGGAATCACACAAAATGTTTTATTGCTTATCTGGCAGTTTTGAAAACAACAAAATGAAACTCTCACTAGAACTAGCCTATTAAGTGAACCAACCATTCGTGAGAACATTCAGAAGTCTAACAGCTAGTGCGAAGAAATACTTCTCATCTCGAAGCAATTCTCACTATAAGAAAACGACACTATAGCCACGCCTCCCAAAACCCGAGTAACCACGGCAACCAAAATGGTCCGTAGCTACAGTAGAAGAAGAAACCAACCGTGGCTATAGTGTCCTCTATAGCCACTGTTGAAGAAGTGAACCATAGCTATTGAGGCCTTTAACAATAGCAACGGTTCACTTCTTCAACCTTGGCTATTGAGGTCACTATAGCCACGGTTGAAGAAGCCAACCGTGGGTATAGTGGGTGAAGCGTTCCACGGGATCACTCCCCTATATAAATCAACCAAACCCTAACCCCCACTCCCCTCCTCACTTCCTCTCTCCAGCCGCCGCCTCCTCACTAACTCTCTGTCTCTCTCTCTCTCTCCACCAACCGGCTGCGCGCCTACCTCCTCCGCCACCGGCCGGCCTCCCCGAATGCTCTTGCTCCCCAGCCCGTGTGCCCTCCTCCGTCGGCCTCCCTGCACGGTGCTCCACAAACTACCGCCGCTCTCCACCGTCCGGCCGGATCTAGCACCGGCAAGGCGAGCCACGGTGCGTGGGGCCGGGAGGAGGGGCATCGACCTTTGCTCCCCGGCGGGGTCCCTCCTCGTCCCTCTCTGACGACCGACGCCCTCCCCGGCGGTCAGCTCTCTAGCGACCACGGGCGGCGACAAGGGCGGTCGGATTCGGGGCCACCCTCTCTCGCAGCGTGCCATGGGCTACGGCGGGGCTGACCCCCTCTGCGGGGGCCATGGGCGACTGGCGAGGCAGTTAGATCTAAGGTCGACCCCTCTTTGGCGGGCCATGGGCGATGGCGAGGCGGCCGGATTGGGGCCGCCACCTCTCCGGCGGCTAGATGGCGGCAATGGGCGTCGGATTTGCTATCTCTCCCTCTCCTGTCCCGGCAGCGCATGGAGGCTCCTTAGCGGGCAGCGCAGATGAGGCCGGAATGGGCGGGCTGGCGGGTCACGCAGACCCGTTCGGCCCGTCCAGGCTTTTTGTTGTTTTTTAATTTTCACTGTAGCAGCGGTTGAAGACTTTGACTGTGGCTATAGTTGTAGCACTATAGACACGGTTGACATTGTCGACCGTTGCTACGGTGACACACTATAGCCAGGGTTGGCCTTGTTTGCGAGGCTACGGATGATTATATGTAGCCTGGCAAACATAGCCACGGTTGGGTTGACCCACGGCTACGAGAGGTCTCCCAACCGTGGCTATAGTGCTTTATTGCTATTGTGTCCGACGTGAAGAGCAAAATTAACGTGTGTAAATAACTGAGGCAATAGTTTTTGATAGAATCGATCTGCAGAAACCATTTTGGTTTTGATATAGACAAATTGAGTCCATGTGCCAAAAAAAAATCCATGTTTGTCAGGAATCTGTATTTGACTCGTTCTGGTACCCACATGGTCATCTGTGTTTTGATGCTTATGCTATTCGCAATTTGGTATGTTATCATATATCCTATTGTTGCATTTGTGAAGTAACAATAATTATTGGGGCTAAGTTTTTTTAATAAATAACATGGGAATATTTAAGCATTAAACATGAGTTTGATGCCTCTATTTGACCGTGTTATTCTGTTATATACTATTAAAGATAGTACAAAATCAAATAAATACACTGAAAATATAATATATGAAGGATCGAACTATGCTATTTTTTGTCATTACATTCATAACATTTTGGATTAACCTAGTCAAAGTAAAAATCTATATCGAGATAAATCAGCCAAATGTACAATAGAAGTAGTAAGTAAATAAAGCCTCGACCTTCAAGCTGTATGACGGCCCCTAGGCTTTTTTCTAATAGAGAAAACATTCTAACATGGGTCGAGAAAACCCTCTCCCCTCCCCACTTACATGGGGTCCTGCAACCATGTAACAACATAGACTGGACCACCATAGGTTTTCGTTACTTCTACGCGTCAAGGCACGACCTTGACCATATGTTTTTGTGAGAGGAGAAGCGAGAGGGAATTTTTTAACCCAGTTCAAAAATTCTTTCCCCTTGAGAGTTGAACCTCAGACTTGGGAGGTGCTACCAAGGGACCTTACTAGTAGTAAGTAGTAATAATTAAACGTAACGGAAACCCTATAGAAAATAACGGTTATCTATCGTCAAATTCAAAATCATCTGATAGTACATATTGCCTAACTACATCCCAGTTGTTTTGGGATCTCTGTTTTCTTTCAAAAGTTACTTTGACACTGAAAACTAAAACAATGTAGAAGCAATTATATAGCTTCTCTTGATAACAGGTATATATGACCCCTCAAACTGGTGCTGTATTGGACTTGGGCTTTTGAATAATGACCTAGCGGTACATCCTTGTCATTAAGCAACTAAAGAAGACACTTAAATGAACACGACCATGTGTTCTTAGAAAGAACTATTAAGTCCAGTATATTTATTTGGAAGATAACTTTACGTCCGACTGCCATTTTAAAATCCTGTGGTTTCTTTTCAAGACTTGGGCCTCGCAAGTCTGATATACTCTGCAGTCAGCACCAAACTAGCAAGATGCCTAATGACTTTTTAGTACCAAACTGGATATTCAAGTATAGTATTTTTAGGACGTACGAAGGTTATTTTAATAGTACAATAATATTGGGAATCAATGACATTATCACGCCTGCAAGGAATCCTGAACTGGACAAAACACGTTCTTTCCTTTGAAGACCCAGTCACATCTACCAGCAGTACCAGTACATGTCTTCGCAAAATAGTTCACCTTCCGACCTTTTTCATTACATTGGTTGCAACGCCGATTTTCTTGCTGGAAGAGAACATTGTATCAGCAAGTGATATGACGATTTTTAATAATCGTAGATATATATAGCAGCATCCTACCCACTAATTAATTCAGTCTTGTATATATTAGCAAGTGAACAAAGATAATATATTGTATATCACTACTACAAAAGAAGCCTGCAATATAGCATCTCATATTTTCCAGTAATAGCGGGCATAAAATTTTTCGCTATTACAGTGCATAGTCGCTAATGTCATCATGGACGACGCTATTGCAGGCTCCACTATAATAGCGGGCGGTGATAACATCAGAGATGACCGATACTAAAAATGGCCACTAATAGCGAGCATTATGACATCATCGTTGACCGATATTGAAAAGAAAATCTAGTAATAGCGGGCACAATGACATCATATTGGGGCTGGCCCGATATTACTGTGGCTCCTGCAGCCTAATTCAAAGCCCATCAACTAGTTCATATATATATATATATATATATATATATATATATCACGCCTTAGGGTTGGAAAAAATGACCAAGTCTCCCCTCAGCCGCCACTCCAACTCCCTCTCTCTCTCTCTCTCTCTCTCTCTCTCTCTCTCTCTCTCTCCTCGGTCGAGACCGCGCATCCCCTCCGTCCCTCGCCGGTGTGCGTGTGTGCCGGCAGCGACCCCTCCCCAGCGGCCCTCGCAGGCCGCCCCTCGCCCCTTCATCTTCGGCTGCCCCTGTCCCATGGCGCCGGTCGCCCCTCCCTGGCCGCCTCCTCTCCGGGCGTCCCCTTCCCATGGTGTCGGTCGCCCCTGCCGGGACGCCTCCTCTCCGACCAGCCGCTCGGCCGCCCCTCTCGAGATCCACGGCGTGGAGGACGAGGAGCGGCCAGATCCACAGCGAGAGGACGAGGACCGCACGGATCTACAGCGACGAGAGACCAGATCGCGCTGAGCTTCCCCACGTCAAGCCTCCCCCGCCGCCCTTCCCCTCGCTGCATCCCCCGCACTGCGCCCCTACGTGGCGCCGGATTCAGTGAAGAGGCGGCTGGATCCGGCGAGGTGGCCACACCACACCCCTCCGTGGCATCGGATCCGGTGAACCCGAGCAGCGAGCAGGAACGGGTCGTGGTTGGACCAGCTGGGCTGGGCTTGGCCCGCCCTATTTCCCTTTTTTTGTTTTCCCTGTTCAGCAGTAATAGCAGGCGGAATGTCCGATATTAGACCTACTCAATTTTTAATAACGTCCATGTAGTATCGGACAAAAAGCCCGATACTACAAGGCGTTTTTGCCCGACATTGTTGGCCTTAAATCTAGTAGTGTATATTCAACTTCAATTATTGGTGCTACAAAATGGTACAGCACCTTGGTTTGGAATTTGTCCTAGTCCTGTGAGATAAAAAACCCCAACAATAGTACAATGATTTTTATTTATAAGTTCATTTCTACATATAGTTACTCCTATATATCTTTTGACTTAAAAAAACAAATAGACAAAGAGAAAACTGGTTGTCTTTGCAGTGGTGAAGAAGTTTATAAGGGCTATCAGAGACATCACTCTCAGTACTGAAGGTCCTGTCTGAAACCTATAGAAACCTAGACCCTGTCCAGCACTACAAATATATGTAGCAGTGGGATGCATAGTTTTCCACTGAGGACACGCAGTCATGTAATGACCCGGGATGGCACAGAAGAAGCATACCTGAGGCTTACCCACAAAAATGACCAGGTTCCCCACAGAGTTTCCTGTTCATCCCTAATATATGTCTTGTTTTTTACATATACGAGCTAAAGTAAGTAATATATTTTGGGAGAAACAAGTACCACTTGTGAATAAATGGCATATGTGCTGGCTAAAATCAAAAGGAAAATCACAAACATACACCAACGATGAGTTACTGCAAATGAATAATGTCAGTGCTCTAGAGCATAGTAGGCATTCCGTGGAAATCATCCAAGATTATTCACAAACTTGATCTCTCCCTTACTATGTTCCATGCCAACAGACTGGACTAGCTAGTCCAACAAGAGGCATAGGAATTTGCAGTTATTGTCTGGCTCTGAGGATATTATATGTGTGGAAGTTGTCAGAGAAGATGTTCAATGATTAGTTGATGCCGTGATCAGTCTAGTCACAACGGTGAGGGTTCCATGTGGCACCTTGCTCCTTCCACAGCTCTGCCACCCAGTGTGACACATCTGTTGCATCGGCTTTGGCTACAACATATGTGCCAACAGTAAGCATAGGGTGAAAAGGGGGAGAAGGCGCCTCCTGCTACTGATATTTGCTATATATTGGCAACAGGAAGCCAGTACTCCTTCTGTTTTAGAATTCTTGTCATTGGGATAAGAAATTTAGTTCAAAAAGGAAGTAGAATTGTTTTTCCTGATGACAATAAGTTAGGAATGGAGGTAGTTCATATTACTCCGGCCAAACTCAAAGGTCACTCGGCTTTGTGCGCTACATCTGCTGCCCCTGCTATCAAGATCAAGGTTGTTTCGTTGATGTTTGGATGTAGTCTGACGATAATTGTGAATAAGAAGTTTTCGGTCCACAATACTTGCAAGTAGGGTTGAAAAAGATACTTGCAAGTAGTTTAAGGGTATTTTTGTAATTTTACTAATAATTAATAGATTTATGTTTTCCATAAAATATAATTTAAATATAATTGTAAGAATAATATTGAACACATTATTAACATCAAAGAATAATTACATTACTGATTTTCATTTATGTTATCACGAAAATAAAATTAATCATGATAAATCTATCGCTTTGACGATAAAACCCTCAACATGGTAAAATACTTGCTAGTAGTTGTGTATTTTCGATCTCAAATCTCTACCGTTGGATCAAACTACTGCCAAGTAGTTTTGGAAAACTATTGACAAGTTTTGTGGACCGAAAAACTCCTCTTGTGAATTGTGGTCACTGAACCGGCGTATAGAATTAATACCCAACCACTACTAGTAAAATGACCTTTTATGACGTTTCTCATCATGCTGAAGACATTTCAATAAGTCAATGCAAATAATGCATGCATCCACCAACTATATTTATATCCACCGGCATATGACGTTAATATAAAGGGAAGGATATACTTCAACTTGGTATCATGGAAAAGGAAGACTAAAAAAAATTATGGTGCCAAGTAGAAGGAACGGGGGAGGTGACCACTGTAATATTTTTTTATTTTGAAATGAGAGGCAATGAGGAAGAAGCCAGCACATGCTTGAAAGTCAACTTACCGCGATATGCTTTGGATGTACCTACACCATCTGAAGTTGCACGCAGCCATGATCTATTGGTGCAAAGTAATTTAAAATTAGCTGTGGACTAAATTTGGTTTTTGCTTATCTGTTGTGGATTCTGCTAGTCACAAAAGGATTAAGCTACTGTGTTCCTTTGCAATCTACTAATACCATAGTGCTATTTCTTTTTCATCTGGTAAAGCTTCTGAAAAGGCCTCCATGCTATAAATTGATATACTTGTATGTTTTCAAAATGACGTGCCATTTTTAATATATAAGAGTCAGTTGAAGCATTCAATGGAAGATCTTTGTAACGCTCCAAATAAAAAAAAATCTTTTTAGTCTTAATTAGTGGGCTAAGTGAGCATTAAACTTGGACTTTTATGGAGTCAGTTTCAAAGAAGAGAAGAGGAGAGGAAGAACCACTGTACCTTTTAGTTTTCTGGTGTTTCGTTTCCTCCTCCTTTATCTCCATTACTCCAACGAGAGGAGAGGGAGAGGCTGGCTCTAGCTACGTTACTCCTGCTAGGGCTTGAAGTAATCCCATCCGTAAGGCCTTCATCCAGATCATTGCTTGGGAAAAGAATCCGCTGCGTTTCCTAATAAAATTCCTTGCTTGCTTTCTAGCTCCTCCTTGGCTGTAGATTGCAATATGCATCAAGGCTTGGGTGAAGCATAATTGGGGCCGAACTAGACATGATCGGACTAAGGTAGCAACACTCAATCTTATCCCTGCTAGCCTTGATACAATTTTTTTTAATTTTCGTCCATTAGCACCTTAATCACTGTACGAACAAAGCCTACTTGCCAACGTCTGCCGGCAGTTTTCCACCGTCAATTCAGCGATCTAAGAGGCATAACTTATTTGGATTAAAGGGAAGTTTTAGAAGTATGGATTTTAACGTTCTAGATCTTTGGTACTTGGAATTTGGATGAGTATATCAGAGATATATAATTTTTTGAACATCAGTTTTTCTGCGGTCTATGGTCAGAACACAGAGTCACTTTCAGGATTATTTTAGAGCTAGTAAATGTCGAAATTGGAATATCTTTTGAATACCAAACCTGTATGGTTTTCTCTGTAGATGTACATAATGTAGTTTCTTTCTAGTATATACTTCCTATGTTTTTCTTCAGTATGAAAAAATGCTAAACAGAACTGCTGCTAGGAAAAAACATGTTTTCTTTGTTGGTTCTTTTCCGTGGTTTGTGAGCTGCGGCGTAGGAGCGTTTTACCTAATATTTGCCTTATTACGTTTGAGTGCTAAGAATTACTTTTATCCAGGTGGTGCATCTTCAGAGCGTGCTTAGCTCCCTTTTGTTGATTGGTGAAGGCAAGTAAACGTAGCGCCGTGGTCTATAAGCTTTAACTCTATTATTTGAATTGCCTCCACTAAATTTGAATGACTCACACTAGCCAGATAAATTGCTAAATGGAAATTTATCTATATGTGATGAAGTTTATTTATCATATTATGGATTTTATATTTATTATGAAGTATATTTGAATTTGAGTATATGATGAGGTGCATACATGACAATTATACATTTTTTTGCACTTTCCATTGGATGCATAAGAAGACACCGTAGCCTGATGTTGGTGCGGTAAGTAGCGGTACAGCAACGCACGTTGAATTAAGCAATGTGGTTGCAACCCTCACTTCCTTTTGTTCGAATTTGAGGGTAGAAGAGAAGTCATGCATCGCATTGCATCATTTGCATCAACATTTGCATGGAAGTTCATATTATGAAGTTATTGATGATTTATCTGTCCAATTGAAGTTGTATTTTCAGCTAATACTACTTTTATGTGGCTATTTAAACTGTTGTTTAACTAAATTGTGGTTCAAATAATATTGTTAAAGCCATTTACTTGTTGAGGTTTTTCATAAACCTCATGCACTTCTTTTTTTCCCTCAGGTGCTTGATTGTGGAGACCATGGACGTGGGATGGGAATTAGCAGCACACATTTTCACTTTACACACGTTCATAGCTTCCCTCATGCAGTCATAATAAAGAACCTACAATCATCATAGTTGGAGTCTACTATTTTTGAGTTGCTGAGTGATGTTTAAACATATGGATTCATATTGTTGCTGGAATGCTAAATACTAGAGAGATGTTTTATTGGTTTATCTATTGATTATCTTATTGCTTCCGCGGTATTGTTATTTGTCAATATTATATTGTTTGAATTGTGGTTGTACCAGGGGTTTAGTAGCATCCCTTTGCTTGCTTAATTTTTGGGGTGTTACAATCTTGAAGTTTGATAACGAATTATTATTAGAAAACATCAGCCAAAATATAAAATTGGAAGACAATATATGGAATTAATATTTAAGAAATTGTTGTTATAGAATTTTCAAATGTAAATTCAAAATGTTCAATATGATCAATAATAATTGCACATAACCTGCCGACGTGGAGTTGTATGTATTTAACGACTGAAGGTCGGTCATTAAATGTAAGTCGGTCGGTAATACTTTTACTGACACGGACCAATTGGGTTTGGAACGTACGCTGGAAGAAGTTATTGCATATATACTTTGCTTTAAGAATTATGGCAGCTTAAGATATTCCGGGCTACAACCCTCTCGGCTTGGGTTGCCACATAAAGGCTACACTCCAATATAGCCATTTTTCTTTACACTTCATTTCTACTAAAATGGTTGAAATTGATAGGTTTCGGATCAATGATTATTTCAGTGGTGTCACTTGAGTTGTGGACCACATATGTTGTGTGTTTGTTTTGAGTTTTTCTGTACTTCTATTCCTAGCAACTTCCAATTCTTACTTCTCAACTTGTCTGAAAACAAAAGCTTCTAAGATCTATTTGCCCTTTATGCAGACACACTAAAAACATACATCACCATTTGATGTTTTCAATGATTCGAAGTACTGATTCAAAGCTCCGAATGCTCAGCATTGACTAGATGTGTCATCAAATTGGAAAGTATCTAGGGCAAGCAAATCTCCCTGATGTTTATGGAAGCTCTTTTTGGCTTGGCTGGCACGAGGTGCATCGCATCACCATTCTGGTATGGCATACCCTGCATCCTCGACAGAAATGCATTCAACAGAAAAAGAATTACGATTGGAGAGCACCTAGGTGATGAACCGACAAAATGTGCAAAGTAGTTCAAACACCTTGCAAGCTTCCCGCACAAATTTCTTGGCTGCAATGGTTCACTATCATAATTAATGAAAAGTCAATAGACAATAAAAAAAGCCTAGCCTCATTTGGTACCAACTCGGATGCATGGTTCAATAAAATTTTCTAAGAAAGTTTTAAAATGTGGGTTTATCGGATTCTTGCGACCCTTAAGAGTTGACATCTTAAAAACAAAGCCTCCTGAAGAACGTAACTTAAAAATGCCACCCATAAGTCGGTTGCTCTCTTCCATCAGACCACATACAGAACTCTCCCCCTATCAACCAACTTCAGATGGCAAAGGCTTCCCTCAACGGTAGTCAATATGACGTCGGTGGTAACACCTGTGTTTCAGCTGGTCTGGAGGATTCCCTTTGCTTTTTGTTGTACCAGGAGAACCTTCACCGGCTCCATGGAATGGAACAAGGGAAGGGCGAGATTGAGTTTGTGAAGCTTGGATCATTAGTCAGGGTGCTATCATGCTTTCATTAATTACTCCGGTTATGAAGTAATATGACTACCATGTATGTTCTATACAGCTTCCATAAACTTATTATCATTTCTATATGATTGCTTATAATCAAATTGGTGATATAAGCATAGGTACTTCAGTGTATCTTGCAAGTAACATCCTTTGAAGATGTCATATAGCCACATGCCATTTTCAAAACACAAAAATGTACTTCATTAAAAGGAGTCTTAAATTGTTCTTAAAAAAGGAGCGAGAGATACTTGCAATAATAAGCACACTTGTGACACGTCCAATATATCAATTTTGTTTATGGACCTTTTCCGAAGATACATGGCAGCATTAACAGATTGCATTGTAGTGAATTCAAAGTAGTTCAGTCCTCGTAATGAGGCTTGCACAGAAAACAGCATAAATTTAATAAATTTAGCGCATATCTTTTTCTAATTACTTCAGAGAAGCAAAACATGCCTTTCTGCAAGTCAGATAACAAGTTCATGTTTTCAATAAATTGACTAGCAATATATGACCAGAATAAATTGAATATATGTATACAAATTGTTGGTAGTTTAATTACACAAAACATTGCATAATTTGGACTGTACAGCAAAGGAACAATCAGCCAGGTTGAAACTCCATATAGATGGCATCACATGCATTACCAATGCTAGTGTCAATACATAAATATGACCCAATGGGTGCCAATGCTAGACGAGTAGGCAAGAACATTCTGGATGCTATAAGAGTCGATGGACATGGAGATCTCAGCGTTACTGGGTCGTGGTATCATTTTTCAAAGACGTGTTGGCTTCTTCCTTATTGCCATGGTCGCCTCCATCAGCAACTCGTTCAGTCTTATCATGTTCGTCACTACAAATTTTTTGTATATATTTTTTGTGTATATAAATGTTATTATGACGGTGGGAATAGTTGATACATGCATATGCATTTGCATTCGGCACTTGTCATGATAATTTCATTATATTTTGGACAGATGTAAAAAATAATGAACAATTGTCTCTGCTTCTACCATATGAGGCACAATATCTCTAGAAATTTGAAGGTACAACTCTAATGCAGCAATCTACACATTATAATATTATATATTAGATCGTCCATCTTGCATCAAGTCTAGATTATCTATTTATTCATTCTTGGAGGCTTCTTAATTAGACGGAACATCCTACTCCAATCCGACATTAAGCAACAAGCTCGAACGTCGATATAACCTGTGGTCCATGGATCAAATCAGTTGGACGAGAGTGGTTTATATATAACTCGATCGATCTTGTGGGACGAATGGTATTTTTCCATCATGTGTCTTTTTGTGATTTGGTATGGAAGAGGCTTTGCAAACGACCTGTGTAGTGCGACTCCTGTACATTTAGCAAGATCTACATGTGTGGTGCATTGATGCCGCTCTGCAGCTTGCGTTTTAGAGCAGATTGGACTTTAGTCGGATGACCAGGTTATAATAATAGTGGTTCAGCTGATTCCTCTTCACACACTGTTCTCTTTTCAATATCCATACTCATCAGCTCTATTTTGAGTTCAATCATGCCTTTTTCCTTTGGCTCCTTTCGCTAACAGCAGATGTGGCTAATTGAAGTGTATGTGCTTCAAGATGTGAGAGTCACGTGGGCATGATTTGCTCCCTTGTTAGACAGGAGGAAACTTGCTAGCAGAGTGGGAGTGTTAGCTGTATTTCTTCAGTTTGCAATGAAGATAGTCCGGTTTCTGTACTGTCGGCCTCTCCGGTTCCGTGTGTTCATCAACCATCAAATCCAGGTGATACGTACCTGATGGTTTGGCAGCAGAAGATAGCGAGATCTCGTCAATCAGGGATTAGTATCTGTTAGGATGATTTTTGCTAATTGCTTCTTTTTTAGAATATATATAGATGTAGAATCACTGTTTCACCCTGACCTGTGGAAACCGGAATCAGAAATTCTCAGTTTCGATCACTGAATCGAGCACATTAAAAGGGCAATGAATGCTGGAAAGATTAGTAGAATAATACCTCAACTTGTGTAATGTTTTCTATACGGCAATACGTAGATGACACTATTTTATTTGTGGACCATGACTCAAAAAAGACGTGGAATTTGAAACTTCTGCTCACAACATTTGAACAATTATCTGTTCTTGAAATCAATTTCCATAAGAATGAGATATTAATATGGTGAAGCAGCCAATCATGAAAATGATTATAAAGAGCTTTTCGGATGCGATACATGGGAATACTCATTGTTACCTGGGCATCCCGAATTCCCGATACACCATAAGAAGCTCGATCAGTAACAGTGATTGGCGGATAATAGAAGGAAACTTAACTGCTGGAAGGCAAAATGCCTTTCATACTGGGGCATATCTAACTTTATTAAACTCGGTTCTTAGCAGTGGATGACAAGGCAGGTGGTGCGCGCGTTCATTGGGAGAGAGCCCCCCGGCGAGTTCGATGACATGGAGGCGAGGTCGACGGCGGCCGGATCCGGCTGGGTGAGCCGCGGCTGCACCTCCTCCCTTCTTCGGTCGGGGGAGGTCAACTGTTGCCAGATCCGAATGGGGTGAGCCGTGGCGTCCACCTCCTCCCTCCTTCGACCGAGGCGAGGTCGACGGAGGCCCAATCCGGCCGGGGCCTGGTCCGCTTTTTTATTTTGATCCTGTTATTTGTAGCGGCGGGTGATATTATTACCCGCCGTTACAATGTACATCTGTAACGGCAGCCTATTACGTGCACGCCGCTATAGTCAAATGGTTTTAGCTGCGAAAGCGTAGCGGCGGGTGGGCATACCTGCCGCTACAGTAGCGGGCTGTAGTACTGTTTGTCGCCGGTTCTCCTTTTTGATACTGCATATATACTTTGCTTGCAACAGAAGAGAACTAAGTGAAAGAGGAAACATAGGGAGAAGGTAGCTCCGTTTCAAGAAGCCGGGAAGAGTAGAAAACTTTGGAAGTGGAAGGTATCCCGAAAGAAGCTAATGCTTCTGTCCATGCTATGCACTCTTCTCCTGAAGGCCCACGGTAATACCTGTGATATCTTCACTGTGTCTAGGGTCTTTTTCCCACTATTGTACGCACCATGAAAAGTAAAGTGCGTTAAAGCACCACAAGCCTGTGGCTCTAAAACTCGGCCAGACTGCACCGCTGTCGGCAATGTCAGATGCATTTCCTCCTACTTTCCTCTGCCGGAGGAACTGGCCGAAACAATCTTCTTGATGAGAGGCAGAGGCCCTGATGATGAGTGTTCTGCAGTGCCCTTCTCAACTCCTCCTGCCGTGCCACTACCCGCAATGACACATATGCAGCGTTGGCCTCGGCTCCGACATTGTGAGCAGGAAGCACGGAAACAAAGTCGCTCTACCCGCCAGGGAGAGGGATTTCTTTCGGTTCTTATTTGTTATGGGAGGTAAAATTAGGGCCATAATATGAGGTACACACTGAAAAGCATGTAGTACTTTTCTTGCAATCCACGTTGCACTTTTTTAAAAAATAGAGTATAAATATAGACACATAATACATGTACCAACACTCGTCCCTATGAACATAGCATACATACCTTATCGGTATGAACATCTCCGAAAGTCTGGGCCGGGTGATCTTGAGATTCATGCAGTTACCACATACGTCTTGTTGTTGACCGGGATATATCTGACCTTTGGTAGAATAATTAGTCGTAAATGTAATATCCACATTAAATCTGTATGGAACCATGGTGTGTTGGTTCTATCTCAAATAACCTAACCAACTGAGTTACGCTTAATTTACATAATTTATATTTTGTGGACATTAGGACGAAGAGAAGAAAGAGCTGAGTCTGAAAATGTAAAAAAAGGTAATCTCTCGTAAATTCCAGTAGACTCAAGATTAATCGTTAATCTATCGTGTCGACCTGTGATATCGGAAACAACCACTCAACCAACCACAGTACCATTATTCAAATTAAAGTCACTTCCTGTAGCTGTCCATAACCAAAATGCAGTGGTGGTCCGTAATGAAAGATTTATGAAAAATCAAGAGCAAAATACGTATCAAAAGTTGGAATTATGAGTCCTAAATTCAAAGGCAACATATCATGATATATTGTGCATATGCTTGTGGTAACAACCATCCCATATCAAATAAAATTCATCTAACATATTCAAAGTGGCTTGCATTTGAATTGTAACATTTTTAGTAATATAATTAAGTATTGAAATAAAAACTAACACAAACATATTGCATCTATATTTTCAATTGTGTTACTGCTAGCCTAAGCAGACCCACGGGTAGATAGAATTCTTACAAATAATTATAACCAAAAAGGAAAATTATTACAGATAATCTTACTAATTTCATAACAACATCATAGAATTCTTAAATAGATTAAATTGCCGGGAAAATTGAAAATATCAGAAATAATTAGTAGTCTCTATAGACAATCAAGATTCCATACTGGGGAATTTGAGGATCCGAGTGTTTGGAAAAGACAATAAGGGTCCAGATTTTATTGTGAAATCAAATAAAAGGGAGAGCAAATTGGATCCATAATATGAAATTACAAGTTGGCATGCATGCATAATGGGTGACCATCCCATTGGTAAATACATTGAAATATGAAGATGAAATGGAAACACAAGCATCTTTTAGCTGTGTACCTGTGAGAGAAAGAAAAAGACAGACGGCATGAAACGACATCGCCCATGAAATATATAGTGGGGGTCTGAATACTGAATCATGCTCAGAATGGAGCTTCCCCGGTCCCACGGTAAACAGTGAACTTGCTGTCCAACACAAGGTTATGCCCAGTGACACCACTGCTAGCGCTGGACGCTAGGTAGACCGCAGCGTTGGCCACGTCATCGGCAGAGACCAGTCGGTTTGTCATGTACTTGCTTTTCATAGCATCCAACTCTGTGTCATTTGCCTTGGGGAAGATTTGCTTCAGCATGCTCTTATCGAACTTGGGTGCCACGAGATACGGAGATATGGCATTCACGCGCACGCCGTGCCTCGCCAGATCAGCCGCAACGGCACGTACCACACTAACCACCACGGTCTTGGAGATACTATACGCCGACGGCACCACCTCACCAAGCAAGCCTGTGGTGCTGCCTGTGCAGAGAATGCAGCCACCATTCTTATTGCTGAACATCTCGGCGCCAGCATACTGGATGCTCCCCAGGACGGACTCCACGTTCACCTTCATGGTCTCCCTGAAGATCTTCAAGTCGATGGGAGGCTTGTTGTGGTTGATCCCCACGTTATTGTAGAAGATATCGACGATGGGAGGCACATCGTCATTGATGGCGGCATTGTTGTAGAAGATGTCGATATCTCTGTTGTTGTAGGCTTTCTTGGCCGCCGCAATCACTTGGAGGATGTTTGACGGTTCGCTGGCATCACAGTAGATTGCGTGCGCCACTTCCGCTTTCGGCATGGTATTGTTGTTGGTCATACTGTAGTCCTTGTCCAGCTCCTTTGCTATATTTTTGCAGGTGTTTGAATCAGTATCGGCGAGCATGACACTGGCTCCATGCATGACGAACTTAGTGGCAATAGCCTTGCCGATTGTACTTGCAGCTCCGGTAATGATGGCCACCTTGTTAGCAAGAAGCCTGCATCCACACAACCAACAGTCCACTGTACTGTATCAGCGCATGTACGATTTCTATTTTTTTATAACAGTTTCAACCATATGCGTGTTGAATTGAATATTTCCTTTTTGGACCACATTTGACTCAAATATTCAGTTTCATACGACATGAGTTTTATGATACATATTACTAAAAGTAAATTACATGTGGTAATTGGTATTTTAGTAACTGATACTAATATCTTAATTATTACCAGAAATATTATTGATTGTGCCATCAGTAATTACTTATTGCACAACTAAGTATTATTGATGGTAATATATATATATATATATATATATACATATATGTGTATATATATATATATATATATACATATATGTGTATATATATATATATACTGTAAAGAAGTATTAGTCAATACTGTGTTCTACAGTGGAATGCATATTTCCCCTATTTAAGTCATGTCAGCTTGATGACTGACAATCTCAAATTTGGTCCAAAGTGAAATGTTCAGTTCAAAACATAGTTTAGAATCTAAAAATTCTAAAGAGGTGGTCCAAGTAATTTTTTTTTGCGAGGTCCAAGTATTCACATCATCAGAACAAATAGATATATAGTCTACAAGGAAAAATATACAGAAGTAATGTCTCCAGTTAGCGTACTTTGCCATTAAGAAAGAGTTTTCAACTCCAGATGACGACGATGGTCCAGTTCCCAGGCCCTTCCCCTGCTGCATTCACACAATAGATGGAAATCATCACGGTCAGTTATTATAACGCAGAATGGTACACTAGAGAAATAGAGGATGGGAACCAGATTTGACCATGGTGTGTGCTAGCACTCTTGAAGGGCTGGTGCTTGGGCGGCAAAACTAATAATGAGTTGTTTGCTTCGGCACTGATCGTCGTTGCCTTAAATAGAAGTTTCCGCTACCGCTGCATCACGGGATCCAATGAACGAACAAGCAGAAAAAGTGGAGCAAACGTGTCATTTTCTTTTTTCCTTCTACTCGGAGATTCGATCTACATGTTGTGATCGTGCAGCACATGCATCATCCTCTCAAAGTTGTCAACTTGTCGTTAGTTTGAGCAAGCTATAGTTTCTTATATCCTGACTTTCACGTAGGTCATTGTTATCTTACTAACACTATCCAAGTCTTCTCTCTCGTTGGTACCATAATTTGATTAATTGCAGGATCTCAGAGAAGGAGCAGAGGTGACCAGGGCATGTTGTTCGAATTCAAGGTGCATTGGATCTAGTGCTAGTTGGTCATAACAAGTCTGGAATCCTACTATTTGTAGGAAGCAACCTAGCTACGTCGTGGCCATGTGGATTCCCACGACTACAAGGTCTTCTTCTAGATAAGGGAGAGCTGATGATATCAGCTACGTCTGGGTCGTATAGTTACCATCTAGATCTGGATCAAACAATCACACTAGATCCGCATTTAAGCATGCTACATATAGAATATTGTAACGACTACGGAGAGACAATTCTCAGGTCTCGTGGTAACGTAGCAACAATCTATGATCCCATGTGCGGGCAGCATGAGGAACTAGCGACTAAGAATCGAGACAATAAGTTTATCTCAACTAGTATTTCCTGTTGCAATTGCAAAGTGAATTAGCTCTCACAGTACCGATGTGAGCATATCGCTTGTACCGTTTAGCAAATAAAATATGCTCCAACGCTTGATTTCGACAACAAAATATATTACCATCCCTCCTTACGAAATTTAAAAATACATCCAGCCATTATGTTTTTTTCTTTGAAAGAAACTACGGCAACAATAATCCGTGGGCCATGAATTTTTATTGTTTTATTTTAATTCAGAATTGTAATTATCCACTTTTAATTTGTTCTAATTATAACTTTTCTTATTAATTTTCCTATCATGTTTTATTTATTTTAATTTATTTTACGATAACTCGGAACAAAATCAAAAAAATTGGGAGCAACTATTAATGAGACCATAATTGGCCCAAATTCGTGGACCCACGAGGGCACTAAGTCGCAGCCCACCCATGTAACGCCTGAGTTCAAGAGGGCTCGTGTGCAACGGCTTATAAAACAGACAATGCACCCTTGGTGGGCGATGTGGTACTAAACCACTCCCAACCTAGGACATCGGCCATCCATGACAGGTGGGCCCCATCATTTAATAGCGGACGAGTGACGTTATCGGCCCGATTACAGGCTTGGCCCACCAATTTAATTATATTAACTCTGAAAAAAACTAAAATAATTCAAAAAATATAAAAAATAATCAAAATAATTCAAAATAGTTAAAAATATTTGAAAATTCAATAATAATAGAGAAATTTAAATTAATTTTAATTATATTAATTTAGAAAAGGTAAAATAATTTAGAATATATAAAAATAATTCAAAATAATTCGGAATAATTAAAAAGAATTCAAAATAAATCAAAATAATTCAAATTAATTCAGAATAATTCAAAAAAGTTAGAATTATACAAAATAATTTGGAATAATTCAAAATAATTTTGAATAATATAAAAGAATTTGAAAATTCAGAATAATTTTCAAACTTTTGAACTGAAACTTAATGTTTGGCCCATCTAGGCCCAAAGACCAACGGGCCCCGGTTCAATGACATGTGGCCCCCACATTTGGGCCATAGTTCATGCACTCGGTTCATTCGGATTAGTCTGTTTTCTTCTTTTGATTTGTATTTAAGTTTTCAAACTAGCTTATATTATTAAAATATTGTCCAAATTGAGCGATGTTTTTCTAAAATTTTCAAAAATCCATACCTATCACTTACTGACGCTTATTTTTTCCGAAGTTCATCTTTTGTTTCTTTACGTACCTATGTATGAAATCGTGGTTCAAGTTTAACATTTATTTAAACATTTGTATTTCAAAAACCGTAGTGAATTTTACAACATTTTTTTGTCTCGTATGCGTAACTTGATCCAAAACACACGTTTAATTTTTGATTTTTTTTTTTGGAAAGTAAAAAAATGTTTGGAGTCAAATCAACAAGAATTTATGTCTAACACTCTTTCCACTTAGGGCTACAAGTCCCATTTGAATATGTTTTTCGTAAAAATCTTTTAAAGGATATATAAAAATATATTTGGGTTAGAATGGTGTTGAAACTGTGTCATGCCAGAAATAAGGTCAAAATAACCTGTACTTTGGAAAATAAAAATGGACAAATTAATTGCAAAATTGATGCCTCTTTTGTTTTTTTTTCTATCTGCAATTTTCTTATAGTTTGAACTAATATTTGGCATACACAACTTATATGAAAATTACGAACTACTGTAATTTGGTAGAATTATTTGAAATATTTTATACATGTGAAACTCATCAAATTCATATCCTAGTTTAAATATGATACTCCCTCTATCCCAAAATAAGTGTCGCTATGGGATCCGTGCTAGTCAAACTTTCTTAACTTTGACTACATTTATAGAAAATACGAGAAACAATTATATCTCTAGATAAGTTTATTATGGAAATGTATTCAATGTTCTATCTAATGATACTAATTATGTATTATAAATATTTATATTTTTTTACAAATATTTGGTCAAAGTTGAAAGTAGTTGACTCTCGGGAAGCGAGAACGACACTTATTTCGGGATGGAGGGAGTAGTAAAATAATAAGAAGAAAATAAATAAATAATAGATTTGGGTTTGGAAACATTTGAAACAATGTCATGCCAAATTTCATATCACAAATCAATGTAGTTTGGAAAATAAAAATATAAGAAATAAAAAAAATGACATTCACCCATGCTAACGTCATCGGAGCGATATTATAGGCTTTGATGACATCAGCACGACCGATATTATAGAGTTGCCCGGAATATCGGGTGCCGATGATGTCGATAGTGCCCGATATTACTGGCTCCACCTATAAATATGGGGCCCCTTCCGGACTTAGCCATTTTCTCACGTCTCGTCGTGCTCGAGATCCACAAGCGCCGCCGCCTCCTCCGTCCTCGAGCTCCGAGCGCCGCCTCTACAGGCTCCCCGGCCGGGCGCCACCGCCTCGTCGTCCTCGCCGCCCTCCTCACCCGCCTACCACCTCGTCGTGCTCGCCGAACCTCCTTGCCGGCCGTGCTCTGCTCAGTTAGGCTCTGATTCCTGGTGACTATTAATTGTGAATTTGCAATTGGTCACTATTAACAGTGGCAGCATGCATCCTTTGGAGAAAGCTAATAGACTGAGAAATTAGATTTCTGTTTTTTTGCTTAATCACTCAATCGAGTAAGCAGTAGAGTTGTGATTAGATAGGGTTGTTTCTCAGAATTGGTTGTGTTGGTATTAGAGAAAAATGCCTTTGTTTATGTTATTTCACCTACGAGTGGCAGAATCTTGTGGGTAGAATTTTATATCTTGAACCTTAGTACTTTTGTGGGTAGGATTTTATGCCTATGCCTATGTTATATATCAATATTAGTTTCCCCTGGCATGTATATAAGTATTAGGATCTATGCTTATGCCTATGTTATATCTTGAATCCTTAATGTAGGTCTATATTTATGTTTGCACTTTCATGCATTCAGTTCAGAATAGTCAGTTAATGTACCATTGGTTTGTTCAGCCACTGATCGGGGTTGGGTAGGATTTTATATCTTGAAGTTGGAAATATGTTACATCAATCATCTATATTGTGATCTGATGCCATTAACTTGCATTCTGATTCCTGGTGAATTTGCAATTGCTATTAACAGTGGCATGCATGCTTTGGACCTTGGCTCTGCTTCGGTAGCGATCCATTGTGGATTGTTGAATTTCTATAGGTGCTTAAGCTAACTCTGTTTGTGAAATCCACTAATGGATTGTGAATTGTTGGTATGGATTGTGGATTGCTTAAGCTAACTCTGTCCGCTTGGATTTGATATATCTTGTAAATGGATTAAATCTTGGCTAGTGGATGATGAACTTGATATTAGTGGTATATCTAGCTAATGATAAATCTGTCTAGATTATTTTCTCCTATATTTCCTCTCTTTTCTCTCTTTTCTCCTATCTTTCCTCTCCCTCTCCTTGGTCTAGCCATGCTTGATGATGAAAGCGGGCAAAGTGAGATTAGTGTGGTAGCATGGACCGCATCCTCGGATGTTGGAAACATGTTGCCATACGAGTCGATGACCTTAATGATAGAGTTGGATGGTCGTTGATTCGGCAATCCGCACCGAGAGCATCTTTCTAGCAGAAGATGACTTTTAATAGGAGACGAGGTAGATGCAGGGAAGAATATAGAATGTAGTGTGTCTTTCATTAGGAAGGTTGGTACAATAATATGTATGACATATTGCAACTCGTACGACCTTAGGTAGACATGATCGGATGCTTGGGTATTCTATGGATCATCTTTGTGATGTGTATGCCATATTATATTTGATTTTTCAGAGGATATCCAAGTACCTTGACCTATTTACCTCGAGGTACTATAAATTGCGGTATGCATTGTATAATGCGCACCTGCCTTTCTTTTGAAAGCGTTCTACATTGTATGTCCTTTCTTCTCGTCTACCTCCTCAACTATATGATTTTGATGGTATCCCTTCTTTCCTTTATTTTCTCCCGTCTCATTGGTCTAGCCATGCTCGATGATGAAAGCGGGCTAAGTGATAGCGTTGGATGGCCGTTGATTCGGCTACCCGCACCGAGAGCAATTTTTACCTCTTTTTTCCTTTTAGTTGCCTCTACAATCTTCCTGATTTGACGGCCTTTTGAGCACACAAGACTTGGCAGCTGCTCGAGCTGTCTAACATGGTATTGATTTTATTTTGTATATGGAGCTATTTGTACCCATATAAAATCCATGTCCTGTTAGAGGACTTAGGCTCTTCCAAGCCTTGTGTGCTTATGTGCCTTCAACTCATGAAGAAAAAGATAGGCATGGTCGATGATGAAACTAGGCTAAGTGAGATAAGTGTTGAATTTTGGACCATACCTTACGGTATTAGATACCCGAGACCATACGAGTCGAGAACCTTAGCATCGTTGGATGGCCGTTAATTCGGTTACCCGCACTAAGAGCCATTTTTACCTCTTTTTTTTTCTTTTAGTTGTCTCTACCATCTTCCTGGTTTGACGGGCATTTTAAACACTTTCTAAGTTTGTAGCGATATTCTTACGTGTTATCTCCCAAATCTCTTATGTGTCGTCCCAAATGTAGTAAGCTTAACAATGTATCAAGGCAAAGAAGTTGTACCCATTTAGAGCCCTATGTCGATTGCATGAATCACCCGACGGTTCCGATAATTCAACATCGTTTGAGGAACCTTCTCCTCTCGAGATTCCTTGCGGTAAAAGGCAAAGTTGAGGAACTGAACCTGATTACAACCCAAACGATAGCGTAGTTGATGAGGTATCGCATCGTCAAATTCTTATTTCACGGACAATCATAGTTTAATCAAAATGTCCTCTAACTATATTTTCAATAGGTTGTTGAAACAAGTCAAAGCGCCCGACGCTTATTTCTTGAAGATGCTCCTCCCACATCGTCGGAGACCACTGCTGCAACAACATCCACTGCAGAAAGATGAAACAAAGGGCAAGGCAATATAAACAAGATGCATACTATCGTGCAAGTTGTTACGGCAATAGACAAGGATGGGGCACCAGTTGGGCCTGAAGGCGTCCACGCGAACCGGTGCAATGATTGCGGTGTCTTAGTCCAAACTGCAATCAACATTATGTATGAGCTGGCTTGACGTGCCAACCAGTGAAAAGGACTCGTTGTGGGAGAACTTGAGTCGAACCTACATTTTCCCACCTGTAGTCTCCGAACAGGCCTAAAATGCTACTCTTAAAATCATGGGGAGGTCTCTAAGGACATTTAGGACAACCCTCAATACAAATTGTCCGAACGGTCTCACACTATTCTAGAAGTACGATTTTATCACGCCTAATGCTTGGAACTCGTTCCTCGAGAAAGTCTCCTCCGACGATGGCAAAAAGAAGAGCGAGATTTTCCAAAGCTTGAGTGAAAAGAACAAGTTGCGTCCTAATCTAGCACCAGGAGGATACAAGGCTAAAGTGAAGAAATGGAGGAGTATGGAAGAACAACGCCGACAAGCTGGGATCCCGGACCCGTTAGAAGGATGCAGTGAACGAACCCGAAATTGGGTGCTTGGGCGTTCAAAGTCCACTGTTGATGGGCAGCCAGTGTCAAAAAGTTCTGGGGTTACTGAAGTCTTGCAAAAAGCAAAGCAAGTAGCCGCCCAATAGAAGGAAGGTATTCTCAATGCACAGACACATGAGCTGATCGCTGCCATCGGGACCGATGAAAATCAGGGTTATACAAGAGGGGTCTCTTCATTGACAGGATCTGAAAGAAGTGTCGTCGATCGCCACGAGTGAAGAATGTAGTCGGTGTGGGCCACATGAGCAACAAGGTATCAATCATGATTGGTGGGTAAAAAACTACTACGAATTCGTGAAGAATAATCCTCAAATTGTCATCTAACCTATTGTGGTACCGGATTTTCAACTCACCATTGACAACCCAAGCCCCCATACTTGGCCTCCAAGCAGTCATGGATCTGCTCCTGATGCCACTAGGTACCCGGTGGATGACATTATGGAGAATACACCTTGCGGGCTACACATGACACTCGACAAGATAGAGAACATTCGTCAAGGTAGCAGAGGACATTGCAATCCCTGGACGTACATGTAACGATGTACCAATTCTCCAGGAGTGTGCTAGAGTCCAAGTAATCATGGATGTGGACAACTATCTCGCTTGCGACATTGATTACCCGGAGGAGGATGATGGTATTGAGACACTTGACGATGCGATTAATCATATCATTGTGACACCCCTAGTGTCACGACGTCAACAGTTCAACTTGTCTCCACCTAATTCTAGCTTCGGAAAGTATAATTCAAGAGTTAGATGCAATTTGAATAATTTTGAATTTGAAATTCAAATGCGCAAATGGTTCGGTTGTATAGCAACTCAAAAATTTGCTATGCAACAAGGTGCAACCAACAATATATGTGATGAACTATGTCACAAGAAGATTTTAGCCAATTTTTCCATGATTTATCTCAAATGGAAAGTCCTCAAATAATTCATGAGAATTCGAATTCTGGCTTGATTACGTTCGCAAATTCAAATATATTTGAATTTGGATCAATGGCTCGAACAGATGTACTCTATGCATTTCAAATTACGTGTCGATTTTTTTGAAGCAGTCCAGATATTATCTTTTGATTTTGGAAGAAGAAAAGGCAGAAAAGCACCGAAAAGGAAAATCTCCGGTGGGACCCACCCCCGTCTCAATCTCTCACGTCTCTCTCTCTCTCGCTCGGTCGCTCGGCGTCCCTAAGGAGAGGCCGCGCGCCACCCCACCTGCACGCCAGTGCAGCAGCCCCGCCACGCAGCTGCTTGCCGCCTCCAGCCGCAGCAGGATCAGGCTAAGCCCAACGCTATCCTTTCCCTCTCTCCCGTGCGTAACTCCTTTTCTCTCTCTCTCTTTGGCTCACACGCAAGAGCTTCAACCGCCATGGCCGCCACTCTCTAAATCTCATCGCGCTGCCGCTCTGCTTTGCCCCCAACCGAGCCAAGCACAACCACAGCTCCGCATCGCCGTGATTAAGCTCTAGGAGGAAACTTCATCCCAAACCGTGACCGGAGCTTGGAGTAATTCAAGTTTTTCCCGGTGACACCATTGAAGACCTTCATCCGTGCCGCCACGAAATTCACCCGGCTTGGTGAGCCTCGTCGTCTCGTTTTCGTTCCTTCAGGACCATAACCCACCAGTGCACCCAATTGATCCTTTTCCTTTCTAGGTTTGATGCCGATGTGGCCGCAATTTCAATCCATCGTGACTTTTCTAGCTGCCGGCGACCTTCTCTCGTTGATCAAGTTTCGATCCAAGTGGCAATTCTATAAATAGGTATTCTTTTTCCAAATTCAGTTAAACTCCCAAAAATCATATCTAGAGCTCGAAACTCCAAAAATAGCAAATCCAATTTGTTGGATTCCTTGTTTCATGCCCTAGCCTCTGGTCCTGTTGAAAATCAGAAATTATTGATGGTTCTTACTAGATTGATCAGATCATCCAAAACCTAATTAATTCATAATTAATTATCTGTTTGTGATAAAAGAGCAAACTCAACTTTGTTAGTTTCCTTTTGATGTGTTCTATGCATTAGTATGATCTGATGTTTTTGTTTCTGTATGTGTGCACGATTGTAGTTAATTTGTGCATAACATGTTTATTTGTTTAGGAATAATTTACGCATATGTTAAATTCAAATTTATGCATGTGTTTTCATTAGTTCATGTCACATAGTCCTGATATATATAACTAGGTCAGAAGAGCATCCTAATTGTATAGGATTTATGTTGCATGGTAGCATGTTGATTTTTGCAAACTCATATGAAAGTCACATAAAATGATAGGTTCACGTTAAAATAAAGTTCATATTTCATGCATATGTCTTCAAGAACCATGTTTGTAACTTAGCCCTGTTTGTAACATCGATCATTTGCATCATCCATACCTTTGCATCACTTGCACTTTTCGATATTGACATATCGTTATTCTAGGAAATGTCGATGTCCGGTCGAGGATCTTCAAAAGGAATCAACAGAAGACCCGGCACCAAAAGTTGCTAACATTTCCTTTGTAGCACAAGGCAAGCCCCAGTGCATCCTCCTAGTTTTTAAATGTTTTCTTTTCAGTATATCACCAGTAGATGTCTAGGGTGAAATGTGCATTAACTGTAGGTGTTGTATGAAACCCACATGCATTGTTTCCCGATATGACCCATGTTAGTGGTAAATTGGTTCAGGTAGTTCGATAGAAAACTGGCTATGCTTTTGTCATTAGTTTATCGGTATAATTGTTTAAACTAGACTCGGAGCATGGAGGCTTTGAGACTTGAAGACGAATCTGGAAAGCTAAACTAGAGACCGAACGAGTCTGTTTAGGAAAGAGCGAAGGCTAGAGCCTAGAGAGGACTTGTCTCGCGAGGTGGCAGATCGTTCGTGTAAACAGCTAAAAGTTGACATGTGGACGGGCCCGTAGGGAAAGGGCAAGCACATGTGCCATACGAGGGCATGGCTTGCAAGGTTGTAGCCCCGTTTGTTGTCGGTTAAGGACTCGTGTCATTGTTGGCCCTGCTTGAGCAAGTATTGAATAGTACCGAGTGGATGCTAGTTTTATGGGAACTAGTAAACTTACGTAACCTTAACAACTTGCAATGGCGTAGGATACCCGAATCCTTGGTCATAGGATCTGTTGGGGTGGATAGGTTCACAAGGTACTCGTTGAACGGCTGCCCACTCGAGGATTTGTACCCTACAAAGTTGTAGGATGTCATGGTGAACGGTTGATATACATGTTCTTAAATGATGTGTATGTCGTGTACCTCGGGTTTTCTCAACTGGTGATAAATCATTGTGTATCGCTGTGGGCCGCACCGTCGCTGCGCCACCTCCGCACCGGGAGGGAGGAGGCCGATCGCGCCGCTACGTGGAGGGAGGTTGTCGGCCACCGGCGAGGAGGGTAGTGGCCGGCGTGTGCTGGGGAGTGAAGTGGTGGCACATGAGGTAGGGGAGAGGGGTGGCGGTTGGGGAAGGTGGGAGAGAGAGGGAAAAGATTAAAGTGGTGGTGAGAGATTTTTAGGGTTAGGGATTCTTTTATATGCCAACCATTGTTTAGTAGCAGACTGGGCCACCATAGATGCGGGTCCGGATGTCCGCCACTATTTAGCAGACATGGGCCACCATAGTCGCGGGACGGAGATGTTCGCCACTATTTTTTATGCTTAGTAGCGGACCTTGTTGTTCGATCTAAAATAGTGATGGTTTTTAAAATGCCCGCCACCGTGGTATAAATGGCTTCTACCACTAGAAGGCATTATTCTAGTAGTGCTAGATAAATAATAAAGATTAGTTTGGTCGTGTTGGCGAAAATTGGAGGGTGCATTATTATGCTGCACGGAAGATCCCCATATTTGTGTGATTGGTGGTTTGTATCTAAGAATCAGTTGATGGTTGTCAGTAGACACATGGTCTAAAAGAAAGAAATTAGATTGATAGCCCAAATTGGAGGGTGCATTATTATGCTGCACGGAAGATCCCCATATTTGTGTGATTGGTGGTTTGTATCTAAGAATCAGTTGATGGTTGTCGGTAGACACATGGTCTAAAAGAAAGAAGCGGTGGCCCGAGTCCCCTCGAAAACGGCTCGTTCGATCACCACATCGTCATGATTCGTGCGGGACGGTGTCTCATCCCGTTAATTCCATCGCTCCATCCACCCCCCCCCCCCACGCAGCACTCCCACGTGCGCTGCCCCCACCCTACTCCCATCCCCAGCCGCCTCACCGCCGCTCCCTCTTCCCCTTCCCTCTCTACGATGGTGGCACCTCCATCCACCGCCCTCGCCCGCCCTTCGCTGGTCTCCCATCTCCGGTGCAGCAACAGCCCCGACGCCCTCTCGCTACCACCACCACTGGTGATAATGCTGCGGAGGAGACCAAGCCCTTGGTCTCCCTGCTCGCGGATCTTGCCGGGGCACGGGTTGCCCCGGGCTCTGTTGGCGACGACAGCTCGAAGCTGCCGGAGATGCTGAAGGCATGGCCTCGGGCGAGCGAGCGGTGCTCCTCCATCCGGATCAGGCGAGCAGCTGTCGGATCCGACCAGGGTAGTGGCGCATCTGGTCGAAGCGCAGCGCTCCATCCACCACGGGCTGGTCTCCATGCACCTCACAGCAGCTCGGCGCCGATGGCCATTGAATGGTGTCCCACACGCGTAGGTGGCGGCGGTAGCGGTGCCGCTGATGATGCAGCGCTCAGTGTCTGCCCACCGAGCCCGCTCTTGGCACCGCTGCCCCCACGCAAGCCCGCTGCGGCTGCCCTCTCCGACCGGCCGCCTCCACCCATGTCCGACCAGATCTGGGCCTGGGAGCGCGCAGCATCCACCGGTCCCGTGCCCTCCGCCCAGGTTGGGCATGGGCTATGGGCGGTGGCGCCGGCTGTCGAGGATGCCGGTGATGCAGCGCTCGGTGCGCTGAGCTCCTACCACCACGCAGAGGCGTGACACCAGCGATCGAGGAAGGGCGTCTCCCAGGCGTCGATGACGTCAAGCTGTTGCCTGCCCGGGGAGTTCTTCATCATCAACCGGATGTCCCATCTGCACCGAGCTCCTCTCCGGCTTGGCACCCCACATTGGCCGACGGAGCTCGACGTTGGTCCACCTGCCCCAGGCGTGACCTCGCCCTCGTGCTACTCGGCCCTAGGGACTGCGGTGTGCGCGACACCTAGCGCAGCTGGGCACGGGCAAGGAGCACCAGGCGTTCCCCGACCAGACTGGTTTGATTTGATTTTTTTCCCTTTCTTCCGTGATTTTTGCATAACACGGACCGAAGTGCAGATCAATCTGGCGTCTTGTTGTATTTGTTGTGTTTCTTTCTTGGGTGAGATTCAATACATGGCCAGGCTTATCATTTCTCCCGTGTTCATATCTGTTCTTATTTCTTGTGTTCCAAAGTTATGCATATTCATGTGCAGGACATGCATGTTCATGTGCTGGATGGCGCTACCGCCATCGGAGAGAGAGAACGGGAGAGGAAGCGGCGGCGCTGCAGCCGGGGAGAGGCCGGAGATGGGAGATGGGAGAAGATATAGGGTCACGAGAATGAGAGAGAAACGAGAGTGTGTCTCACCACGTGAAAAGGAGCCGCGCCGGTGTCAACACACGTGTCAGTGGACGGGGGGGGGGCTCAGGTGACCTGGGTACAAATTATATATATAATAATTGACAACTTTAAAGTGGTGTAAACATGGACAAATATGAAATATGTGCAACATTGAATGCACCTTCCTAGCATGTCCCCTACATTCTGTGTCCACTTGTTTCCGATACTCCATATATACCATGCTCAAGAGAGAATAAAAGTTCGGGAGAAACTAGCTCATGTCAAATAGACAGTAAGAAAATGATGACAGGTGTTGATATAGCAGCAAAAAGGAAGACAAAGCGACAGGTAAATACTAGGGAGTAGGGAGGAGCCAGTGGTAATGTGATCAATTGGGAGTGGAAGGTATCAAGGAAAAAAACAACGTTTCAATGCATGCATACACTCCTGATATCCAAGGAGAAGCCTCGTAAACGGACATAAACCTGCCCAACCCGGACCATGCGCAACCTGATCGAGGGTGTTCGGCAGAGCGGTGCTCCTCCCACCATGCCCCAATCCCCAATGACACTTCTATAGTGGTCATCTCAGCTACGATGACGCCCCAAGCAGGAAAGATAACTGCACAAGAACGCGAGCCAAGCGAGTGGTGACCATAGTGGTATCCCCTCTTTTGCAGTCAGCACTGTGGCTTCTGTTATCGACGAAAACCAGCTAGTGCACGTCAGTCTGGTCCAGCTCTATGATCACGTCCACTGCAGTCAAAACAGGCCATTGCTCTGCACCAGGGAAAGAAACTATTGCTGTTCTAATTTTCTATGCTGGTCCCGGGTCGTGCAATCTTCATTACTCATAATGTTAATTTTCTGGGCATTTGGAACAAGAGAAGGATTTGGTTTCCAAAGCGTAAAAGGCTGATCTCCCATAAATTTCAGTAGACTCTAGATTAAGTACCTCACCATCCTGTAAATGTGTTCGATATCGGACCAACCGAACGCATTCGTCCAAATGCAGCTCCCTGCTTTGGACCAGTGAGCATAGCGTGATTCTTTGAGCTTGGCTAGCGCCCCGCTGCATGCAGGTGGCAGCGCCCTACCGGGAGAACAAGCCTACGCACCCTGTTCCTGCTGCCGTGCCATCACGCGCCGTGGTGCATCCACTGCGTTGGCATCATCTACTACTATCACGTGTATGCCAACAGCAAGGATAAGGCCACGCTGCTCTGGACATGCATATTATGCTTCTAACTATTGAAAAGCACATGTCGCATTTTTAAGGGATCCAATCGGCATAAAGATATTACGAACAGTCTAGACAACACAAGGACACGTAATACTGCTAAATTGTCGAAAGAGTATTTTTCCATGTCTCAATCCTCTTACTTAAACAATTTATGGACGGGAGAATAACGTTTCTGAAGTGAAGTGTCAAAAGAACATTAATATTCCCAGTATAAACCCAAAGCGGATTTCTCTGCTGTCTTCCCATAGAAAAATAGGGACCTCCAGAGAATTAGTTTCTCATCATCTGCTATTCTAATGAACCAATACTTCATATGTATCAGGCCGTCCCCTATGGATATGGATGAGCTGAAAACCATGTCCTTCGCCTTAGAAGCATGCGTACGCACAGGTGTTAACAACTAAGAACATTAAAAGACACCGGTTGGTTTTCTTACCGCTTTCTCCCAGTTGCTGAATAAAGTAATGGTGATAATAAGTAGTACGGTTTGTATGACAAATCTGCCGATTATTCCTAGCCAGAGTCCCTGGTAAATGTTCAGACACGTAACTTCGATGAGAGATGATCCGATCAAGCTTTTCCAAAATAAGCACGTCCCAAAGACAAATTTTAATTAAACTATTTTTAATTTTCTTAATCACCTGACCTGATCCAGCCCTCCTGGTCCAACCCCAGCCCATATACACAAACATTGGATGGAATGAAATCAACGTTCTCGTTCGTCCATTCCAGCCCTGCTAAGATACCTCTATGGTGGGTGGCGGCAAGTGCTGTTTGCAGCTGCGACGGTGTGACTACCTTCCCCTAGCTATTCTTTGGGTGATCAGGTCGGTGCAATGGTTCATCGGTTCCGTGTAGATCCACACGTGATCCACTGAGGCACAAAAGGTGTCATCTTGTTAGTTCGAAAAGGCATCATAGGTAGCTTTGGGAATGATACCTTGGATTTTGTAGTAATGAAATTGAGATACCTAGAGCTCCATTCTTATGCCCACAAGAAGGATATAACTGTGCAAGCCTCTCTGCAAACGGACATTAAAATTTTACTCTGGTTACTCCGTCCATGATGTGTACCTGAAACTCACTGGCACAACATTGACATCGTCAATGTTCAAATGGATGTGCAAATCATGTTGCAACAGACAGTTTAAATTCTTCTTCTGCTGCTATTAAGGGAGGGGATCAATACTAGAACTCTACTAAGAAGGAAAAATATGCATCTGGATTGTTACAATTGTGTCCTTTTCTCAACCTCGACCAAAAACTCTGATCCATCTATTCTTCAAATGTAGCTTCAGAAAATGGTGTTGGCGCCAGCTAAATATTCAATGGAACTCAGCACTGGCGCCTGGCAACGTGCTTATGGAGAGGCTTTCGTGAAGTAGTCATTGTGGGCTGCTTGACAATATGGTTCCACAGAAACAACATCATCTTTGACAATGCAGCACGATCCCTTGGAACATTGAAGAAATCGTTCAAAGAAGAGTCTGCACTAGTGGGTCTGCATGCTAAACCAATCATAAGACTATTGGAGGATATCTTATGTCATATCCCCTAATATTTCTCTTTAGGATCGGACTTTAAGCTTGAGGCCTTTGTACAGTTTCACTTTTCTCAAAAAAACATATAAAAACAAGTAGTAGTCTTCCCTGATGACTTGTTGGGTAAAAAACCACACCTATCAAACATGAACTAAACATGTATGGAATCAGTATTATTGCCACTTTATGCCTGACGCTTCTCGTTCGCCCACCAACATTCCATGGCTACTACATTTCCATGCCCTTTTCTTTCATTGTTTTTCCCTTCTCTTTTCTTTCAAGCAAGAGATGCAATAGATTTATTGGTATGCATCAGGTCTTTCAATCATTGGAAAAGTAACGGGGTGAGGTGGGCTAGAAAATTAATTAAGGTTTGTTTGGTCAGATTGGAAGAAATTGCAGGGTGCATTATTATGGTGCACGGAAGATCACGATATTTATGCGATTGGTGGTATTTATCTCAAGAATTAGTTCAATATATGATTATTTCTTGACTGTTGTCAGTAGACACATGATCGGAAGGAAAGGAATTAGATTGCTGGTACGGTACGGTGGTGCAAAAGCCTGTCCACAAATTACATAATCGACAACTATAAAGTGGAGTAAACATGTATGAGTATGTGCAATATTGAATACACCTTGCTGGCATGTGTACTACACTTTGTCGCCAGTTCTTTTTGATACTGTATATATACTAGGCTCGCAACAGAAGGAAACTGTGGGGAATATAAAACTTAGGGAGAAGCTGGCTCGGTTTCAAGTAGACGGTAAGAATATGATGACAAGGGTTGATAGAAGCAAACAGGAATACAAAGCAACGGTTAAATACTATGGAGTAGTAAGAGTGGGTGGTGATGTGATCAACTGGGAGTGGATGGTATCCGCTAAGAAACTAATGTTTCAATGCATGTATACATTCCTGAAGCCCAGGGACAAGCCTTTTGAATTGACGTGAACCTGCGGCACCTGGACCATGGGCAACACAAGCGATGGGGTTCGGCGGAGCCCTGCTCCTCCCACCACGCCGCAACTCCCCGTGACACATCTGCAGCACCTGTCTCTAGTACGACATCTTTGCCGGCAGGAAGCACAACAGCACAACAACGCGAACAGGCTGCACTGCGACCACCGCGGTATCATCTCTTTCGCAGCATGCACTGCAACTTTTGTTGGCGATGAATGCGAGCTGTTGCACGTTGCTGTGGTTGAACTCTACTGTAATGTTAGCTTCATGCACACGTCCGCTGGTGTCAACAGGTTGTCGCCCTTCCAGGAATGGGGATTTCTTGCTATTCTAATTTGCTATGGCGGGGTCGCGGGGATTTCATGTAATCTTCATGATATGTAATGTTAATGTTTTAGATATCTAGAACAAGAGAGAATTGGTCAAGCATAAAAGGCAAGTCCCCCATAAAATCCAGTAGACTCTAGATTAATCGCTTCACCATCGTGTAAATGTGTTCGATATCAGACAACCGAGCGCATTCGTTCCATGCATCTCCCTGCTTTGGACAAGGGAGCATGGCATGATTCTTGGGCCTTGACTAGCCGTGTGTGTTTTAGGCTGTCGTACAGTTTCACTTTTCTAAGCACATAAGGACATGTACAACGCTAATAAATGAGTGGGCTCTTGAGCTGATGTGGCAATGTATTTTTACAAATAACCCCTCCAACCCTTGAAGAGACGGCTGGGTGGTCTCTTGATGAAGAGACGGTCTCTATCACATGTTCCGATGTAAGAGACAACTCTGAGCACCGTTGTACATGTGAAGAGACGACTTATGTCATGCAATCATTAATAATATGCATTTATTAAAAGACACCATGTAGAGTCTCTCCTTTGTATGACTAGAGTTATTTCATGTTTCTTTGCTTGGATACATATGCCCAAAAGACCACAGTGGGCTCTCCTTTGTACATGCCCTTATGTCATGCAATCATTAATAATATGCATTTATTAAAAGAGATCATGTAGAGTCTCTCCATTGTATGACTAGAGATGTTTCATGTCTCTTTACTTAGATACATGTGCCCAAGAGACCACGGTGAGCTCTCCTTTGTACAATGCCCTAATAATATTATAAAAACAAGTTGGGCCTGGCCTGCTAACTTCCATTAAAAAAATGACACACCTATGGAATCTGTATTGCATAAGTATTATCGTCACTTTGTGCCTGACGCATCTCATTCGTCCCCTGCCAACCTTCCATGGCTACTACATTGCCATGCCCTTTTCTTTCATGATTCTCCTCTCTCTCTCTCTGCTTCGCGATAGATGCAATAGATTAATTGGTGTGCATCAGGTTGATGAATAATTGGAAAAGCAAGCGGGTGAGGTGGGCTCGATAAATAATTAAGGTTTGTTTGGTAACATTGAAAGAATTTGCAGGGTGCATTATTTTTCGGCACGGAAGATCCCCATATTTCTGTGATAGGTGATTGTTTTTTTATTGTTGTCAGTAAACACATGGTTGGAAGGAAAGAAATTAGGTTGCTGGCACCAAATCCGTGGTACAAATTACATAATCGACAACTTTAAAGTGCAGTAAGCATGTATGGGTATGTGCAACATTGAAGGCACCCTGCCGGCATGTGCCCTATATACTTTGTTGCTACGTCTTCTTTTAGACACTGCATATATACCATGCACAGGAGTGAAGAAAACCAGGTGGAATAGAAAACTTAGGGAAGCTAGCTTGGCTACAAATATATGGTAGTAAGAATATAGCATCAGAAAGGATAAATCAAAGGGTAATATACGAGGTAAGAGGACGAGCCGGTGGTGATATGATCAATTGGCAATAGGTATCCGGGAAGAAACCAATGTTTCAGCACGTGCATACACTGCTGAAGGGCATTGACGAGCCTTGTAAACCGACGTGACCTGTGGAACCAGGACCATGCACAGCCCAAGCAATGTTGTTCAGCTGAACCCTGCTCCTCCCACCGTACTGCCAACCGCCAAGACACATCTGCAGTTCACTATAACAAAAACTCGCTATAGCCACGCCACCCAAAATGAAGTAGCCACGGCAAAGAAAATAAACCGTGGCTACAGTAGGTGGCGGGACTGGCTGCCAATGAATCGTGGCTATAGAAGCCACTATAGCCACGGTTGGCTTTGTGAACAGTGGCTATAGTGGCCTCCACCAATAGCCACGGTCCACGTCGCCAACCGTGGCTATAGTTTCTTCTATAGCCACGGTTGAAGAAGTGGACCATAGCTATTGTTTTGCACAGTATAAAAGCCGCATTCGGACATAACAGGAGCTCAGTCCAAGTGTGGCGGCTCGAAAATTGAGGAAAAAAATGAAGACCGAGGGGGAAGGTTTTGATCTCGTTTTTTTTGCAGAAATTTGTTCTCCGTGGTAAAGGAAACTCATCCCATGTATTATTTGTTGCTATAGTGTTGTAATCATGGAGAATTTTGGATTACCATTTGACCTAGGTTTTGATTTCGATTTGTCAAATTCCTTCATGTTTGTAGGTTTGTTGTTGGTTTGAGTTGTGTATAATAAACTCATATATCATGTGCTTGTGTTGCATACAAAAAAATCATGTCTTACAAGCCTTTTTCATGTCAATCAATTTAAGATCTACTTTATGCTCTCTTGAGAGAGACCCCTAGAGCACAGTTTAATTATTAAAAGATTTGAGTCAATTAATAATAATATGTATAGTGGGTTTTTATATATGATAGCACATTGTCTTATGCAATATATTAGTTCCCTTATATTTTCTATAAATATATAATATTCGTAATGGTAAATAGTTTATTTAGTAATTATTTAATAATTATTAATTCTAGCACATTATGTTATGCAATATATTAGTTTCCTTATATTTTCTATAAATACTTAATATTCATACTGGTAATTATTTGATTTAGTAATTATTTTATTATAATTAATATTCGCGTAATGCTTGTTTAGATGGACAAAACATGGATGTACGAACAGTCAAGATTAAGTGCATATTTTCGAGGTCAAGTCGATGTATTTCTCAAGAGGACTGTCGAGCATGCTAAGCGTCTAGGAAGACAAGAAATATATTGTCCATGCGTAGACTGCAAGAATCAAAAATTATGGACCGATACAATTGTAATCAAATCTCACTTAGTGAGGAGGGGTTTCCTGGATAATTATACGAGGTGGACAAAGCATGGAGAAGACGAGCCGGTCGAAGTTGAGTTGCAGACGATTGAAGCTGAAGAAGAACAGTTTATCCAAGTTGACGAGACTTTTGATTTTCATGTCGAAGAAGAACAATGTACTGATTTTGATGTTGAGGAATTGTTATGTCATGTTGAGCCGCAAGTTTTACTCAATGCAGGGACAACAAGAGGGCTTGATAACTTTGCAACGATAGAGAAGGCATCAAAGGATTTATTGTTTGAGGAGTCTAAGGGATGTCATTCAGAGGGTTCAATGATTGAGGGTTACACCACCGAGGAGATTATTGAGTGTTGTGCAGATTATATTAAAGACGGTCGATCTATTGGTGTACCCGTGTCTCGTCATGAGAGAAGGTTAAGTGGAAAAGGTATACGAGGACGAAAATCATTCACCGACCGCGAATATAAACGAGTTGACAAAGCCCATTTTACTATACTGCAACAATCACGTATTGTTGCCCCGTATTTCGCAAAACACATTGAGGAGCTTGAACTAAACAATGTTCAGGGCAAAAGCGGTGCATGGTTAGTACAGGAGCACAAGAAAACTTTCACATCATGGTTCGAGAGTCAAGACCTTCCACGTGGAGACTCGATGGATGAGAAAATGTTGAGAATTTTAGCTACCCGGCCTTCAAAGACTGTGGTGACTTATCAGGCGTACGACATTAATAGTTTTACTTTTCACACTTCAAAGAAGGACACGAAAAGTAAGTGTCAAAACAGCAGAGTTCGAGTTGAAGCCCTTGATGACGATAACAATTACACCTCATATTATGGGTACATAGAGGAAATTTGGGAGCTGAACTATGGACCAGATTTACAAGTTCCTGTCTTCAAATGCAAATGGGTCAAACACCCAAGTGGGGTGGAGGTCGATGAATACGGGTTAACCGTCGTCGATCTGAAGAATGTAGGTTATAAAGATGACCCGTGGATACTTGCTAAGGTAGCAGAACAAGTGTTCTATATACTCGATCCAAAGGATGAGAAGAAGCACATTGTTATTCCCGGTAAACAAAGAATACTTGGAGTGGATGGGGTCGACGATCAAGATGCATACAATCAGTATGATGAAGTTTCACGGTTGGTTAGAAAAGTAAATAGCCACGGTTCACTTTAGCAACCGTGGCTATAGTGGTGTCCACTATAGCCACGGTTGGTTTATCGAACCGTGGCTATAGTATTCCACTATAGCCACGGTTTAACCGTGGCTATAGTGTCCTTCTATAGCCACGGTTGGATATGTCAACCGTGGCTATAGTACGCCACTATAGCCACGGTTGACATAGTGAACCATGGCTATAGTTGCGTACTATAGCCACGGTTGGTCTGTTTTCCGAGGCTACAGATGGTTTTCTGTAGTCTCGGAAACATAGCCACGGTTGGGGCTGACCGTGGCTGTAGAGCCCCCAACCGTGGCTATAGTGAGTTTCTGCTATAGTGGTTGTGGCCTCGGCTACGGCTCCGATGGCACCATAGTGTCAAACAAGCCTCGACGTTTGTGTGGTGTGCCCCAGCAGGAAGCACAATTGCACAACAAAGAGAACATAGGACACGGTAACCATATTGGTATCCTCTGTTTCGCAATGAGCACTGTGGCTTTTGTTGTCAACGAAAGCAAAGCTGGTGCACTTCACTCTTGTTGAGATCAACGATCACATCAGCTTCATGCACGACGCCCGCTAGTTGAGGCTGTGACTCTGCGCCATAGAGAAGAATTTCTTGCTGTTGGAGGCAGAGGCCGCTACAGACCGGATTCGCGCCCGCTCGCGCGGAGGCGGAAGAGGGGCGGCGGTTGGAGGCGGAGGCGTCGTCCGCCACGCGTCGTGTCGGTTGGAGAGAGAGAGAGAGAGGTGGGGGCGGCAGAGAGAGCGCTGAGAGTTGGGGGCGGTGGTTGGGGATCGAGCGTTCTTTTATATTTGTGTTGTAGGGTTTTGAGTGGGTTGGGCTGTAGCGGCAGGCCTTTTTGCAGGTCGTCGCTACAAAGTTTTGTAGCTGCAGGCCGTAAAGTGGCCCGCCGCTAAAAATCAGCGTGACTTTAACGGCGGTTCATGATAACTACGTCATTTTTAGTCCCGCTGCTATAGTACCAATTTATGGTAGTGTAAGCTTGACGTGTGTGTGCCGTACCCGAGCCAATTGCCCCTCACGTGCCTTGCCGACGAGGACGAGAGGCCACATAACACCCTGGTGCGGTCAACGCATCGCGACTGGCCTTCGTGGAGGCTTTGCCTTGGACGCATGCTGCCACGGGGAGGAGCAGGTGCTGGTCAGGATTCACGGGGATAGTCACAAATCTTGGGGTGGCGGTAGAGTTTGCCGGTGTTGCAGTTGCAGCATGGTAGAGCTCCGCAAAGGCCGTCGAGGAAACCAGGTGGTTGCAGGATCGGTTGGTGATAAGAAACTTGAGCGGTAAACGCAGAAAGATGTGGAAATCTCCACTCTTCAACGATAACGGCGGGCAGCCGGGAGGATCTGCCGGACTTGTTTTCCACAGCCCTTCCCTGACTCGTCCATGAAGAGGAATCCTTGTAGATCTAGTACAAACTTGTTCAGGTCAACAAGCTACTCCAAAAATGGCTGACCTATTTATCAATCCTTGTAAATGGCGACACTAATTCGGTCGATCGTGAAATAATAAAACTTTTGTGTATTTCATCTTTTAGAATGATAAAACAAGTCAATCTAGTACAAACTTGTTGAGGTCAACAAGCTACTCCAAAGATGACAAAGAACGAATCCCTTATATGCTGGAGTCCTTCAAAACGTAGAAATCCATTGCATCAAAGTATATCTTACTCTCCTTATTGCATTATAACATATGGTTAATCAATTGGTGGTCCTGGTACCCTTGGAACCCTAATCCTTTGTGCAGCCTATGAGCAACTCCAACGCATACTCTCAAATGACGTCTCCTAAATACAATTTCGGGGTCAGTGCAAAACATTAGGAGCAAAAAACTTGTCTCCAACTCCAGTCCCACATCTTATATTAGTCTCCAAATTCGTGGGACCCAAATGTCAGGAAGTGAAAAGTTTATATCTCAGATTGGTTCTTCCTCCTAGCAATGTGATGTGCCCATCGTTCGTGCCACCGTGCCCGCGCCCCGCCGCGCCCGCCAGCCGTGCCCCACCGACTACATCTCGCTGTCCCGTGCCACACCGGCCATATGTCGCCCACGCTCGCATGCTTCCATTGGCCATCGCGTGTTGCCCCACAACTCGCAAAAAAGGAATGGTCAAACTTAATTAAAAAAGTTGACAGTGACAACAACTTTGGAATGGACTAGTAGATGCAATAGATTGGTTGGTGTATGGGAGGTTGTGGAATCATTGGAAATGCTAGATAAATAATGAAGATTAATTTGGTCACCTTGGAAGAAATTACACCATGCATTATTATGTTGCATGGAGGATCTCCATATTTATGTGATCGGTGGTGGTATGTATCCCAGCCAAGAATCAGTTGAAATGATTATTTCTTGATGGTTGTCAGTAGACACATGGTCCAAAGGAAAGAAATTACATTCCTCATACAAAATCCTGGGCATAAATTATACTCCCTCTGGTTCCGTAAAGCTTCTCGTCCTGGAGAAATTCCCAATTGCACAAAGCTCTTCGTCTTGGCTTAAACCATCCAACTTTGGACCCTTCTACCCCTCCCTCGAATGTGTTGTCGTGAATAATTCCGAGACTGGGTTAAAGCGCGATTAAATGACGCCCGCAAACGACGACTCAACGCCACATGCAATGGCTAATCAACAGCCAGGAGCCAGCACCGCGAACGAGGACTGGCATTCCTCTGGTCTTCCTTCTCCTCTCCGTGTCCTATTAAACTCGTTCTTCCTCACAAGCCGACGGTGCAACTGCTAGCTCGCCGTCGAATCCTTCGCTGCTCCTCGCTCGCCGGCGCCATCCGTCGTAGCTCCTCGCTCACTGGCGAACAACGCGTCTGAGATGGATGCCGCACCATCCTTCGCTGCTCCTCGCTCACCGGCGGACGACGCGCCTGAGATGGATGCGATGCCGTCCTTCAACGTACCTCGCTAACCGGCGCCATCCTTTGCTGCTCCTTGCTCACCGGCAGACAACACGCTTGAGATGGATGTCGTGCCATCCTTCGACGCGAGCTCCATGGAGGTAATCTGCGTGCCTGACTCAGAGGAGGAGGACGAGGAGGGGGAGGACAAGGCGCCTGCAGTGGTTGTCGTGCCAGAGCCTGCTTGCAAGCGATGTGGCGGTGTGCATGCCGCTGGCGAGAAACGGGCCTGCTACAAGGCTTACCAACTAGCTCACCCGGAGCTCCCTTGTCCGCGATGCGGGCTGTTCCATGAAGTCTACAGGCTCGCTGCACTCATCTACGGTGTTGACCACTTCGGTTGCAAGCTTTTCATTCCGGAGGTCAGTGAGCTTTGCATGGATGGCGAGACCATAATACTACCTGAGCACGTCCTCAAAGTGCTCGATGATATGGAAAAAAAGAAAGAAGATGCAAAGAAAGAGGAGGCAAAAAAGGAAGCTGATACATAAGGTAAGAACCAAACTAATGCAATATTCATTGAAGTTCATTGGAGCATCAATAGTTTCCTACTGAACTAATCTTCTTCTAATTGTTTGCTGCAGCGAGCACTTGCAATGGCTCCTGAACTATTGATGCCTCACAAGAAATCTGCAATGGAAGTTGACCTACCGTCTCTAGTCTTTTTTTGTTCATGTGAGGAATTTTATAATTGTTCTGTCCAGCAAGCTTCATAGCTTCCTTCATGACTAGATGCAATGTGAGCCAAATTCTATTAGCCTTCAGTGGACAATATTCATTGAAGCCAGTTTCCGTTATGAAAAAAAATGTTAGGAGTATGGAACTGATATGAAATGTAATTGCATGAATTTAGTTTTTACCTCTTGCACTATAGGAACTAGTTCTTGGACTGTCCTTGCTGATTTTCAATATTGAATAGATTGAATTGCATGGAAGAAACCCAAATCTAATATATTAAGTCCGGAGAATTTGGAGGTTGGCAAATTAATTTAATATCAAATCCTCCTTGCTTAGCATGTTCACAAAATAAAGGACCAGCAACATCTAAATGAGTTGGTGCATTGTCTTGGACAATGTTGATGGGTTTGTGAATTTCCTCTCTTGGCCATTTTGCGATAATAGCCGGCAACACCTTGTTAATAATAAACTCTCTAATCACATCTATTGTGATGTGAGTAATCGGTTTAACTTCCCATGTTCCGGCTTGCCGATTCACGCTACTTCTCTTTGCTTGTTCATAAGTCACAAGAGGGAAGCATCCATTTTTTCCGTCAAAAACACTAACTTTATCTTCAAACCTTGGCCGAGCATGGACAACCAAAAACGTTAGGCATGATATTTAGTTTTTGCTCTTACTAGACCGATGTGGATCATCTTCCTCGGACAGCAAGTAATATTTTGCAGAATTTTGAGTAAGAAAAAACCACTTCTCATCGATGAACACATGATCAAATAAAGCTTTGAACTGTGGATCATTAGGTGTGCTATCCGGATCAAGCATATCAACACACCACCGCAGCCTTGTCTTCTTGTTTGCTTCAGTTAGGTAAGGTTTAATTGTGGTTGAATGGCGTCTAAGGAGCCCTTTGCGCATGTATGGAATCAACTTCGCTTTACCAACATGGAGTGCCTACTAATTTGATCTAGAGTCATTCTTTCATTGAGGGGAATATTGTGTAATGGTTCCAAATCAAGAGGGATTTCTTCACGACCACATCGACCTCTCTTTTTACCTGTAACATCGACAACAGTGCAATTTGCTAGTGACGTTTTTGCCGGGGACCAAATTTCTAGAACAGCACGAATATGCAAATCAAACTGAGATGCTACCTCTCTTGAACTTTCTTCCCTAGCCTCCCATTGTTACTTCTGGCCAATAGAGTTTCGACAACTAATTTCCTAACTTCAACAGTAGAATCTTTCCTTCTACTAACACCTAAAAATTTGAAGGACACAAAAATACGTGGGCATAACATTCTTAGAAGAACATAAAAAAAAATAAAGTTTCAGCAGATTAAACCTTGTTGGGCTGCTGCCATCTCTAATTCGACAGTGCCATCACTTGTTTGCTCATTTAAGTCCATCTCATCATTCTCCTCATCACCATACTTTAGAAAGCCCAAAAACTAAATACATAAGCATTAAAAACTTAGGCATGGAATACATAAGCATCAAAAAACATTAGGCATTGAGAAACCTTGGTCCGCTGCAATCTCATCGCTGCCAACATCATCGTGTGTATCAAAGTTGAGGTTATATCCACCTACAAACATGAATGTTTAGCTACCAAAACTTTTGAGTTTAGTGCAAAAAAGAAACTATATGCGCAAAGTTTTAAACTCACCAGCAATGTCCCCATTAAAGTTGAAGTTTAGTGCTCCATACTCATCTAATGGCAGGTTCAAATTGAAAACTTCATTTGGTGCATCCATATTTAAATCAAACTCTATGCAAAGTAGAGATAATAAAATATGAGATCAACAAAAACTGAGAAAATAAAACGTGACAAGGAAGAAAATAATACCAATGTCATCATCTGGTGGAGACTCCAAGTTCAGATCTATCAACGCTATGTTGGAATCGTTTGTTGATTTTGTAGTCTGTTGGATGCAAAGCAAAGCCCCCAACTGCTCCGTTTTTATAGGACAACTCCCGCTGAAAACTAGCGCTCCAAGCAGATCGACTCCCGCTGAAAACTGGCGCATTGTGAAAGATTCTGGCGTGAGCGCGGCAAAAAAAGTGCACCACGGTGAAACACGTCCATCCCGAGCGCCATGCAAAAATCCTCCAAAAAGTATGCCTTTGCTGTAATTCAAACCCAGGCACTAAGGCAATGCAACCGGCAATGCTGACCACTCAGACCGCAGAACACTTCTGCCTAGGAGAGGGGTCGCACCCCATTTAATAAGGGCAAAGATGGTAAACTAAGCCCAAATTAATGCCTCCTTGATATGCTAAATGATGTCCTAAACGAGTTCCTTTTCAGAACCGGAGGGAGCATAATCAAAACTTTAAAGTGGAGTAAACATGTATCAGTACGTGCAATATTGAATGCACCTTATTGGCAGGTGTTGTACACTTTGTCGCCACTTCTTTTCGATGTTGTATATATATCGTGCTCGCGACAAAAGAAAACTAAGCGGAATAGAGGAGAAGCTACCTTTGTTTCAAGTAGACGGTAAGAAGATGATGGCCGGTTAATTGGGACAAGAGGGAAGAAAAAGTGTCGGATAATAAATACTAGGGAGAAGGAGGAGATGGTGGAGATCGAACGAGGGGCCGGTGGTAATGTAATCAACTGGGAGTGGAAGGTATCATGGAAGAAACCAAAGTGTCAATACATGCATACACTCCAAACGGGCAATGACAAGCCCTGTAAACCGGCATGGACCTGCAGAACCTGGACCATGCACAGCCCGAGGGATGCTGTTCTGTGGAGACTTGGTCCTCGCACCACGCTACCTCCCGTCGTGACGCATCTATAGTGCTGGCCTCGGCTAAGGCGTATGCCCCAGCAGGAAGCACAAGTGAACAGCGACGCGAACAGGGAGCACGGTGAGCATAGTTGTGTCAAATCTTTCGCAGTCAGCACTGTGGCTTTTGCTATCGACGAAAGTGAGCTGCTGCCAAGTCACTCTGCTGTTTGAGCTCTACGATCATATCCGCCACTGTCAGGGACACGGATCCTTTGCGTTGTTGATTTACTACAATGGAGTCACGGTGAGTGGTTTTCGTGCAACCTTCATGATACGAGTAATGTTAATTTTGTGGGCATTCTGAACAAGAGAGAATTGGACCCCAAAGCGGCATGTTGCTAGTCTCGCATAAATTCGGAAGACTTCACCATAGTGTAAATGTGAACGCATTAATCCCATGGTTCTCCCTGCTTCGGACCAGTCAACATATAGCAGGATTGTTTGTAGTACTTAACTAGCCATGTGGCGTGCTGCTGAATGCTGGTGTATCCCTAATCCGACCCAAAATTTAGGTACCCAAATTTTTCAGGTGTCCAGAAAATCATCACTGGTTAGAGTATTGATTTTGACAAAATGAAGTTCCAAAAACCAAATTAACTGAACTGGAAGTTCGGGTAAAACCGAAAACACCCAGACCTAACCACCGGCCAAGTCATGCAGCTCATAATCGGTATCTTATTTTATGTGGCACCAGAGACCTGAACATCCTGCATGCTAGAGTGTTCACCCTACGCGATGCCAGAAGCAGGAGAGAAATAGCTGCAGGCGAGCAGGTGACCTCGTCATTTGGCTTTAGCAAGGATTATACGATCGACCACACCACCTAGACTGCTGGACCAGGTGTTCGGGGACGGGTGCCTTCGCTAGATCTTCAGGATGCAATACTTGTACGTACCAACCCTGAGGTGCATCGAAAAACAAAATCGGTTTAAAATAATTATTTATTGACCAAGGGTGGTATAATGAAAATCACCAAAACTCAGAAGAAAAGAAAATCAACCGGTATTGACCCGAAAATTGAACAAATTTATCAATACCAGTCAAAAATTAAATGAAACCAGCCGGTATAAACCAATACTGATCCCAAATGGTAAAACCAAAAAAATCATCGAATTTCAACTGAAATTCTTTTCACTATTGTGGTGCTCTCTCCTTGTCCCTTGCCGATGAGTAAATAACTTGTCCGGCAGCCTTCATTTGTCACGGCCAACCTCGTGCCTTCGACGGCGCCACGGAGGGCCTCTAGCATGATCATCTCATGCAGTAGTTTGGTCAGGGGCACCTTTGCATTGTGCGTGTTCCAGCAAAAAAGGGGAGGATGTTGCTCGCGACCACAACTTAGGTGGTGCACACATTCGTGAAGAAATTGCAGGCAGCAATGGCGGTGAGTACCAGCACCTAGTGATGTACCAGGAGAGCTTTGTCCAGTTTGTGTAGCGATCTGGGGTCCAAACTCACAAACATATATATTTACAATTTTGACTATGCTTTGCATAAAAGGTTAACCCAAGATTGATGATGTTGGATAATCTAGCCTTATAAACCCAAGATTGATGATGTTGGATAATCTAGCCTTATATACTGGTATTCGTCCCACTAGACTAGCAGGGTGATATAAAATTCCCACCTTCTTATACACACAAGTGTCCATAGATCAATATAGACCTAATCTCAATGGGCTGATTTGTTACATAGACCCGCTCTCTCAAAGGACATGGCGTTCTCATCACCATTAACACAATATACCTACCACTTGTCAAGTTATAGTAATGTTCCCTCTTAGACACATTCATGTCCAGTGTCGGCTCATATGTCATGTCATGACCCACACACGGGCCTACACATGGCATGCACCATATGTTCAGACCTGATGGCACTCACCTGCGCCATGTCTACGAGGGTCAACTCTAATACCAATTGTAAGCGCCTAGAGTACAAACCTAGCTCGGCCGGACTCCCGTTTTAAGTGGACCACACACACCCACCAACCTATTTACATGTTCATCCTCGCTTCACGTAAAAGGGTTAACCTAAGGTTGATGGTCTTGGACATATGGGTCTTATTTGTTGACCTTCCTCCCACTAAACTAGCAAGGTGGTACTATATTCATATCCTCACATGCACAAAAGTGCACATATGGGTCTAATCTCAGTGGGCGAGGATGTTACACCCCCTAACCCCCTCAATGGACATGACATCCTCTTAGACACATCTGTTTCTAGCACCGACACATATGTCATATCGTGCTCCACGCATGGGCCTACATGTGTCATGCACCATATGTCCGGACCTTCTAGAACTTACATGCATTGTGCTAGCGAGAGTCGGCTCTAATCCCACTTTTAACGGCCTAGGGTCAAAATCATGGACTTCACACATCCACTAACCTATTTACGCTATCGACCTCGCTTCACGTAAAAGGGCAGCAACCAATTTACGCTTTTAACCTCACTTCATGTAAAAGGGTTAACCCAAAATTGATGATATTGGACAATCTAGCCTTATATGTTGGCCTTCCTCCCACTAGGCTAGTAAGGTGGTACTAAATTGCTATATTCTCATGAACACTAGTGTCCAGGCCATTATAGGCCTAATCTTAATGGGTTGGATTGTTACAGTTTGTCGGCATGCATAGAGAAGAGTAAAAAGGCTGAGATCAAGTTTATGAATCTTGACTGATTTGCATGGAATGTCTATTATCCTTCTAGGATACTTCACGTTCGTTCGCATTAAACTTGTTGGTGAGCTAAATATATGTGATTTTCTTATTCAAGTTAGCAAGCTCGGATGCAATTTTTTCATATATATTCCCCCAAAATTGGTTCCACGATGCACATCGAACATCTAGGCGTCTGGCACTGTCTATGCTGAACTCATCAGTTGGCATTAGTATGAATTAGGGAACATTAGGTAACGCTAATGCTTAACTCTTCAATGTTTTCTCGTCAGTGACTTATAAACAATTACTAGGAATACAATCTTTCCGTAGCTGTTCCTATATAAATCCAATTAAAGTAGAGCATGCAAACTAAGCATAGCGAACCAACTCTCGTGGGTTCAAATCCAATTTACAGCTAATTATTCTTTCAATATCTACTATTCTTTCAATGAGAGTTAAGCGGCACTTTATGAATCTCATGATCAAGCCGGGTCAACCTTTCAAAGAAGCTCACGCATATAGCTATATATCTTGTTTAACACCAATTAAAGCATAGTAGACAAAGATTCATTGTGGTAGAATCAACATACATTTGGTTGAAATACTAGATTTGACACGGGTATTACATTTACAAATGGTTAATTATTCTTTTAGTGGGAGGTGAAATCCTTGTCAATAGCATGACGTCTATGATGATTTCATGAATCTCAAGATTAAGTCAGCTTAGTCTTTCAAATGTGCTCATAGGGGCATGACGTGTGTGTGTGTGTGTGTGTGTGTGTGTGTGTGTGTGTGTGTACACGTAAGGGTGAGTACTGGAACATATATGTGTGTTTGTGTTTGTATTGCGTTTCTTCAAAGAAAAAATATATAACAGACAAGGCATATAGTTTAAGTAACCCTTATGATGAAAAGTAGATCTTGCAAGTTTTTAGTTAGTTGAAATTTTGGTAAATTTTTCACTGACGTCTAAGACTAGTTTAAAATCAAAGGATCTATGAAAAATAGGATTTTTTGTAGTTTGTATATTAATAGATTTTTCTCTCCACCCACATACTACATAAACCTACAAAAATAAATAATAATACAAAGCAAAATTTGTCTATAACACAGTGAGAAAATGTGGTTTCGTCTCGCATTGACAAAATTGAATTTGTCTACAACACACTATGACTTTGTGATTTTCTGTCCTACACACATTATGACCATTTAATAATTGTTTTCAACATTTTTTCTCAATACCTAGATTACATTAGGACTTGAAACTAGTACAAATATACATTGTTGTGTTATTTATCATTAAAAATATAGGGCTAGATTTTCTTTTAATATTTGGATGGTTTGTTTTACAAATTGAACACTAAAACAATGAGCAAATAAGACAAACATCCGAAAAATTAGCTCTATGTTTTAGTGATAGATAATGCAACAGTTTATATTTGTGTGAAGTTTCAAGTCCTAATGTTTTATGAGTATTGAGATAAAAAAAGTTGAAAACAATTGTTAAATGGTCATAACGTGTCCCAGACAAGAAATCAAAAAATCATGTTACAGACAAATTCGACTCTGTTAGTGTGTTGGAAACGAAGCCATGTTTTCTTAGTGTGTTACAGACAATTTCACCATAATACAAATTCTAGTACAAATCATGTCGGTTGAAAGCTTCAAAAACTTGCAGTCGATTGAAGAGGAGGAAACATGTCAAAAATAGGATAAACTAATATTTATTACCTAAGTGGCTGCATGCATTGAGAAATAGTTAAAAGAAGATAAATTTATATTAAAAAAGAACACGTAGCAGTTATCTTGATATATAGAACATTATTGCCAATGTGTTCCAAGTCCCAACAGAATAGGTAAAAGTAACATGTTCCTTCAAAATTTTATGGCACTTATACTCAGGCAAATTAACTTGCGTGGTTTGCTGGACATTATTCTACTTGTGTTTGGCCCTGGTGCCTAACAACCAAACCAAGAGCCCTTTCTGCATATCAGAGTTCACAATGCTTGTTGGTTTTTTGTTTTTTGAAGTCTGACCAAGAAACTAAACTTCTTATGACATAAAATAAAGAAACTGGCCTATTACAAACTTGACACAGATAACTAGAATATGATCAACTAAAGAAAGAGTATGAAAAAAATCACAGGGAATTTGATCTTAATGTTGTTCTTATCCTTTGCAGACCTAGTACTATATTATTCCACCCAAATAGTAAACAAAGGTGAAACATTATACCGGCCGCTGCCCGCTGGAACGCTAATTAACCAGGTAGTAATGTAGTATCCACCAGTGGCCGACTCAGATCCCTCTCTCAACCACCTCCCCCACGCGCCACCCCTTCTCCCACACCTCCCGCACGCGCCCCTCCTCGACGGCGGCGCTCCCCTTCACTCCCCGTGCATGGCACGCAACGGCATAGCCGGCTCCCCAGTCCCCACCGTCCCCGTGCAGCAACGGGGCCGCTGCGCTCCCTCCCCATGCGGTAACGTCACTCCATGCCGGCAACGGCTGATCCCTCTTCGTACGGTCCACCTACCCTCCACGGCGGCGGCGGCGGGCTCGTCCCTCAGCATGCAGTGGTGCATCTCCACATCGGTGGTAGCAAAGGCTCCTCCCTACCCGCATGCACCGTGCCCACCACCTTCCCCTCCTCCTCCGCGACGTCTTGAGGACAGGGCCACATCTGGCCCCGGCGTGTGGATCTGGCCGCCGGCACACGGGTCCGGTGAGGATTCATTTTTTTATTTTTTCTGCTCGGAATGTAATATCAGGCTTTTGATCCGGTAGTAGCGGCGGTTTTATTTCCATCGCTAAATGTTTTCTCTTGTAGTGACAATGGTCAAGTGGCGAAAATTGATTCTACCACTATGTTAACTTTTAGCCCGTCACTATAGAGCATTGTTGTAATAGTGAATACTTAGTGATAAATTTATTGGCAAATTAATTAATTAATTTTTGGTTTAGGCTAATTAGTGATCGATATATTTGTGTGAACTCCGGTAGCAACATTTGCCTAGGCTCTACAAAATTTCCGGATGTGCCACTAGCATGTACCAAGGTTAACACAAATACACAGTCACGGATCTTTTGCCACGGGCGCTAGTAACAATGTACGTAGGGAAAACGTTAAGTACACGAAGATAATACAGGATCATCGCACCAATCAGGAATGGTCGTCTCTCCGTGTTTACCTAAGTGAACAAATTTCATGCAGGTCAATGTTCTACTCCTAAAAAATCACTTTGCACATTTCATAGTCCAAAGAAAATCTTAGCTCAATTTACCTGATTGATAAATCCAAGTTAGTTCAAATGCATCTGCTACTGTGTCATTTGTAATTTTTATTGACCAAGTTGAATTTGAAGCTTAAATTTTGATATTTTATTGCTAGCTTCTATTAAACTCTCTCTCTCTCTCTCACGCGGCCGGCGGAGGACATATCCTCCCAGCGCGCCTCCACGTCGCAGCCCTCCCCGCGGCGTGCCTCCCACGCCGCGGCTCTCCCTACGGCTCGCCGGTGAGGGTCTCGACCTCGCCGCTGCCCGTGCTCCCCACGGGCGCGCTCGAGGTGCCCCATCCATGCTTCCCATGTCCATCACGCCGGCCTCGGCGACCGGATCTGGGGCCCCTCCTCCAATGTTCAACGGCGGCGCGGCGTGGGGTGGCGGATCCGGTCCTCCTCCCGGGTTCGACGGTGGTGCGGCGCAGGGTGGCGGATCTAGGCCGCTCTCCTCCCGGCTTCGAATGCGGCACGACGCGGGTGGCGGGACCGATCCCCTCCATCCGGCTTCGACGGTGGCGCGGCACAGGGTGGCGGCACGGGGTGGCGGATCCCCCCCCCCTCCTCCCGACTTTGACGGCGGCGCAGGGTCATGGCGGCGGCGCGGTGATGCGTGGTGGGCCCGACGAGGACTCACTTTTTTGTTTGGCTATTTCGACTATAGCGGTGGGTGGTTTCCGGATCCCGGATACCCGCCGCTACAGTCAATTTTTTAGCTGCGCACGCGTAGCGACGGTTGCATATATCCGTCGCTATAGCGCGTTTCAACCGCCGCTACAGTGCTCTTTTGTTGTAGTGCAACCCCAACTCGCTTCGGACGGTGGCCGGCATGGCCGGCCGTAGGGCCCGTTTGGACATCCACGGCAGGTTGGTTTCGCCTTGCGACGCCAGCATCCACATCATCATGTACAAGGAGAGCCATCTTAGGTTTCCCAGCGTGGAACTAGATAACAGGAAGACCAACATCAGGTTCGACGAACTGGAGTACATCAATAAGGTGTAGAAGACTGATTATGGAGCAGCGTGAGAGAGGTTGGATAATGCTATATACAATAAACTATAATATAAAGGAGATTTTATTTCTTTTTTTTTTTTTGTTATCTAACGAGCCAGTTCTCTGTTTTTTTGTTCTATTTGAAATATGTCATATTTTTTTAAAAAAATCTGAACGAGCAGATATAAAATAAGTTCATTTTGTATAAATTTATATTTTATTTATAAATTCAGTATATGTTTGTGATTTGGAAGATGTCAATCTGAATCTACACTGATTTATCATGGGTGTCTATAGTCCTATTCGTTACGTTTAGCATGCTACAGTGTTTAGGCTAAAGTTTAGCCCCTCATTTGCCTCACCTTTTAGTCCCAGAACTAAGCTTTAGCCCACGTGTTTGTTTCTTGAGACTAAATGTTAGCCCTTTATCCCTTTAGCCTCATGAAAAGAACAACCTTATTATGATTCTAACCCTGAATCTATGTTTTTTTTTCTATTCTACCACAACTTTTCTGAAGTGAAACTACAGTTTACCATAGATTGCAAATCCTCCGCCGTCAACTGAATGATTTATTACAAAAGGAAATAAAATGTACGGAGACTACCCCTGGCGCAGCATCCAGGGTACAGCCAGAGAGACGCGGACATGTTGTGCAGGCACGAGGAGCGGACACGCAACGTCGGCGTCGCCTCGCCTCGCCAGCGCAGGCGCGCTATGCGCATCGCGAGGACGCAGCCTAGGAGTGCGGAGTGAGCACTATAAGAATAAAGTACTGTAGCCGTGGTTGGGAAGGCTCTATAGCCACGGTCTGACACAATCGCGTCTGCGTTTGCGCGGCTATAAATGTATTTGTAGCCTCGGAAACGGGATCAGTCATGGCTGTAGAGCACTACAATAGTCACGGACTCACGACTGACATTGCCAACCGTCGCTATTGTCAATTGTGGTTATTATAGTGCTAGACAAAAAAAAAAGATGGGGCCCATGAGAGCCCGCACCAGCTCCTCGTTGTGGATCCCCTGCCATCACCCGAGTGCCTCCGCGTCGGGGTAGAATCGTGCCAGCACCGGTCGCAGTCAACGGCGCGGTCGCTCATGCACGCGCCGGTGGCCAGCTGAGCCGCCTTCGTCCTCGGCCCGACGTAGAACCAGCCACGAAACGCATCCACGCGGGCCGTCGAGGCATTGGAGTCCGTGTAGGACAGAATCAGCGCTGGGCCGCAGTCGAGTAGAGGAGGGTTCGACCAATGGATCTGGCCGCCTCGTGGCGCTCACGGTCACCGGGAGGAGGGTGTTGCCCCAGATCCGGCCGCCTCGCCATGGCCGCCGCCCGCCGAGTGAGGGGGGGGCCTAGATCCGGCTGCCCCGTGACGTGCGCTGTCGTCACGATCGTCCTCGCCCACATGCATCGCCGCCACCGGAGGATGGGGTTGGTCGCCTCCGACCCTGATGCGCGGCATGTCCAAGAGAGGAGAATGGTGTCGCCCGGGAGAGGAGAAGGGCGCCAGGGGAGGAGGAGGCGACGGTGCGCCGACCCTTAGGGACCAGGGCAGCGGCGGCGGCACGAGGTGGGAGGAGGGAAGTGGTTGGAGATAGGGAGAGGAGAGGGGTAGCGCGAGGTGGCAGGAGGTTGTTTTTCACTTCACGTAAGTCCAACTAGTTTCTACATAACTATTTGTTTTTTAGATCAATCTGGCCTTGTTTGGGTGTCTGGGTTGGAAAACCATCGGTATTTCTTCCCCGAAGGGGGAATTTTACCTGATCATACCATCCCCTCCCCGCTTGGGATAGAAATCCCAAGTTATGACGATTCCCGGCTTGGGAAACATGGGGATAAAAATCCCAAGTAGCAAATAAATATTCATATTACTCTGAATAAATCACAGAATCCAAAAATAATACTAGAATTTACGAAAAATGTGCTCAGGCCAAATATTCCACTGAATACATACATGCGTTCCACCAAATCCAAAAGCTACAGTAACCATATATTAATACAATTTTGACAGGAACCCAAACTATCACAGCTTTTTCACAAGAACGAAAACTTAGAATTAAAAGCATAAGAAAAGAGGCAGACACAACTCTAGAATGCTTGCACATGCAAGGTAGATCAAGTCCTTTGAAACTTCTAATGTTGCCTGTGTGGCAAAAATGTGTAGTTTTAGAATCATGACAATATATAAAGCATCAAAATACAACACTTGACTACAAAGAAACGGACCCAAACAAATCTACTTATATGTAAAAGACGCAACCCACTATGGCTCCATAATTACTATTTCTCTACAACCATCTTAAGCCACATCAACACATTGTTCTGACCGTTCGATTCTTATGGCTTGCTTAATTCTAATCATCCACACCATTCGTCCACTCTTCTTTCCCTATCAGTAACGTCAATAACAATCACGACAGCTAGCTAATAAGTGTCATTATCTGATAATATTACAGTCATGTCATTAAGTGCAATTGCTTCTTCCTGACCTTAGCACTTCGACGACTTGCCATGTTGCCACTATGTAAGAGGTTCACATATTTCTCATGAAACTGATGTATCATTTTTTTCTCCTAAAACTGTCATCAAGAATTTAAAGACCAATGATACTGTAGAGAAATTAGTCTATCATGTTCTCCACTTTGTTTTTTATTTGACTAGTGCACAGAACACACGAGCAGGCATACATAAGGATGAGAAATCACTCTGCTCTACCAAGTTTCTTACAAATAATGTCTCTATACCATAAAATGCATTATCCCATAATGTTGCAGATAACTGAATCTGATGACTCACAAGTATGCTAGAATAGATTTTTTTCATCTTAATTAGTTTATGGGATCATCAAAATAAGATGATGTGTTGATTCTCATGTCCACCCTTTTGTTCCTTTTTCAGGATGATTTGTAAGAACTCTTCTTAATTATTTTATTTCACTACTATATTTTTCTCTGTTATACCCATGCTGCTATTTAGATATTCTACAAAATCTATGACACAATAACATCCTTACAATTAGTTGTTCTTTATGCATTACTCATTCATCCAACAATTAACAAAAATTAACCTCTAAAATTCCTGCAGCATCGCGCGGGAATTCATCTAGTTAATCTTATGCCTACACCACAAAACTATAATAGTATAGCGCCACTAGTAATAGCAGATAAAGCTAGGTTCAAACCAGCGAATCCAAGAAGAAGCAAGCAAACAATGGCAAATATTGAAATTTAATTCAAACCATTTTAAGAAACCCTCCCACCCACCAGTTTGAGATACCAAATGATTGAAATAGGCATTGGTTCTGATTCGACAAATGTAAAAGCGAATCAAATTTAATTCAACCAAAACTACATCCTGCTTTTCTAGACAAGTACTTTTCTATCTTGAGAATTCCAAGGAAAAAAATGTTGAAGATACTATCATTTCAAGTTATAATCTATTATGCATGGAATCATTGCCATGGAAGAAAAATATAATAGATCACTGCACCTTTTTTATGAATAACATGCAGTTCATTTTGCAAATGGTGGTGTCTGTTTGTGTCTTCACATATTTTGCAAATGCAGTCAACAAAATAAACAAATGCTCTTGTAACCAGATCAATACACATGCACTCAAAACGGAAGCCAGCAACTCCTTTTTTTTTTGCGAATCAACCACCAACTTCACAATGTAATGCAAATTTATTTCCCGATAAGTACCAAGAAAGAAATTTCTTAACTTTTCTTTCTCCTATATTCCATTGATCTTAGGGGAATCAATAACAAACAGAGAGCAACACCGTGTGTCTCAGGAATCAATAAGAAACAGAGAGCAAAATATAGAGGATTCAGATTGATCAGATACACTTACCAAGTTATTATGCTCCTGGTCCTTTTTTGAACCGGAAGAGCCCAACTAACATACACTTCCTACTCGTACGCAACACTTGCCCAGGACAATTGAACAATTGACAGAGAATGAACTGAACCAAAGATTTCTCCAGCAAACCACAGATAGCACTGATTTTTCCAGGGACAACATTTTGGCTTGTGTGGATCAATGTGCCGCATAATTCTTGACGAACACGATCAGCAGGCAGTCTCAATGACCTGATGCTATGACGCATGCAATTCTTGATGAGGTTCGTTTCCAAACGCACATGTGGCATGGTTGGGCGCCACACCGCTACGGCCCTGATGCAGAGCGATGCAACAAACATGAGACGCCTGAGATGTGCGCCGTTGTAGCCGTACCTGATCGAGCCGCGAGTCCATCCACGAGACCTTGCACGACGCCATGCTTGGCCTGCATCGATACAACACGGGCACATGCATCATGGTTGATTGAATAGTCATTGGCACAAGCACAAGGGCGCACGCGACCGGAAGAAAATTGGCTCAATATTTGGCTGGTGGTGCTTACCCATGCGATGAGGCTTTTGTGGGAACCGTTCACGGGGTTCCAGCCTGAGCTCAAGGAGGAAGACGCGGAACGCGAACACAGCCGTCTTCTCGTCGACGATGCTCGGGCAGTGAGATCTGGAGGGGTGGGGGATTCGTAACAGGGCCGCAGAAGCTGCGGCGTGGGGCTAGAGGACCACCTCCAGGCAGGCGGCGACGGGTCGGGATGGGCGAGCAGCCTCCAGAGGGGGCGCCCATCGGAACGGCGATGGCTGACCGGAGCAGGACGAGGCAGCGACAGAACGATACGGAGATGGGAAATTCCGCTGGACATCCCGAGGTAATTTTATTTTTCCCTAGGAATTGGCTGGGGATGGGGCTTGAAAGCCCACGGAAATTCTAACCACGGGGCATCCAAAAGGCCAGCCGGGCTAGATGGGGGAGTAAAGCCACGGACTGAAATATCCGTAGGGAAAAGGCCTGTTTTTCTAGGAAAATAGGGGTTCTCAAACAAGCCCTCAAAAGACCAGTCGGGCTCGATGGGGGAGTAAAGCCACAGACTGAAATATCCCTAGGGAAAAGGCCAGTTTCCTAGGGAAATAGGGGTTTCCAAACAGATACTACCTCTGTCTCATTGAAAGTGTCGTTCTCGCTTTTCAAGAAGTCAAATCTTTTTAACTTTGATCAAAAATATATAAAAAAATTATAAATATTTATTGAATATAATTAGTATCATTAGATAGATAATTGAATCTACTTTTATAATCAACTTATTTGAAGATACAAATATTACTAGTATTTTCTACAAATCTAGTCAAAGTTTAAAAACTTTGACTGGCACTGGATACTATAGCGACACTTTCAATAGGACGGGGGGAGTATAAAACTTCCAATCTTAATGTATATAGCGACACTTTCAATAGGACGGGGGAGTATAAAACTTCCAATCTTAATGTATATTTGGCTCCACGCTTAGAGCATCTCCAACAGTTCCTGTATCCAATTATCTAAATTAAGAGTTTTTATTCTCTTGTAAAAAAATAGAAGCACTTAAAATAATAGTTTCTTCCAACATAATAGGTAAATCTCGACTCTCTATATTAAAACTTTCTCAACACTATTATTTACTTCCTTTTTTCTCTCAAATCAAAAGGAAGTGAACGCGTGCATGACTGCTACGTCATTATATCATTCCTTTTTTCTCTCCAACCATAGGATAGAGTGCGGTGCAGCCTAGCCAAACTTGGCTTGCCAATATGTCGGGATAGCTACCCAAAAAATAGAAGGAGGAGGATGAAGAGGCTGTTGGAACCCTTTTTTCTTCTTATGTTCTCTATATTTAGTAAATAAGTCAATTTACAAGAGCTGTTGGAGATGCTCTTACACTGACGTGGCCATGTCCGCCAAAGACAGTCGACATATGTGTCCTAGCACCAGCGGTTAGGCAGCAGCAGGCAGGCTAACTCCTAGCGGCGTCGGCATGTTCCTAGCGCGCTAAAGCTTGCACCTAGTCAAGAAGATCAAGATTATAAATCAGATTTTTGTGCAAAATGCTTGCCGGAAGTTGTAGCGCCAACGGTCATGCAATTATTATCAAGGGAGAATTGGTTGAGTAGCACTGAAAGTTCACTGCTTTCGGAAAATACCATTAAAAGAACACTGCTACGGAAATTACCACTGAAAGCTTCACTTGACTTCAAAAATTACCAGCCTGTTAGATTTTCACGTTAGCGCTGTTAGATAGGACAAAAATACCCCTAGCTGTTTTGCTCACGCTGCTCCTCCACACATTAACGTGAGCTAAATAAAAGCTTATATAAGGCGGTCAAATATAAAGAGAAGATAAATTACCACACATTAACTTTGCTCCACCTTTGAATTGCAAGTCACTGATACATGTTCAGGTAGCATAACACAGGTTATCTAGGTAGCATATCACATATAGGTTATCCAGATTCCAAGTACACAACTTAACACATAAAAGTGTGGTCTTTTACAACCCAAAAGCATCCGTTACAACACGCAAAAGCATATTCCTAGCCAATAATTATCCTTCTAGCAATACCACTAGGTGATATGTTTGTCATACTTCTAGTTATTGGCCCTGGACTAGTTTTTTTTTTATATAACAGGCCCTGGACTAGTTGAAGTAGAAGGAGAAGTCGTCATGCTTCTTGTCATTGGGCCTGGAATGATTTGAGTTGCAATAGATGTATTTGTTGCTATGGCCTTGGTTCTTTTCGGAGTATGTGGGTCGGCATTCTTGGAGCTCGAAATGGCATAGATCTTCCAATCACAATCTGGATCTGCACATTTCGCCCTATACCTTGTTGGATCACTATGCGCTACAATAGTTTCAAATTCCTTTTGGATAGCATATTGTTTGATAAGTAGCTTAAATGCAGCTTTGTCGGGAAAGGTATCTCCTTCTTTTATTTCTAGATTGTCTTGATCATAGGTGGTTTATGCAGCAATTGGATCACCAATCATAGATGCTTCATCACTTGGTATAATATCAGGATCGACATCTTTGAGACCCTCCAAAGAAGAAATGGAAAGTGGAGGGTCTAAAAGATGTTGATCCTTTTTCTTTAGCGGCTGTACTTTCTCATTTTTATCTCTTTTAGCAGCTTTGGTAGTGGTGGTAATTTTTTGCTTCTTGAAATACCTCCATTCTTCATCAGCTCTAGCTGGATCATCTCCTTCTGCATCAAAACCAGGAACAATATAGTGTTCTTTCTCTTCTGCTTCTATTCTATCAGGCCCAGCTGCTCTGAGGCCATGTTCTAGTTCATCAGCCCACTCTAGACCACAATTATCATGAAGCTCACTTTGAGTCTTGTTTACAACTTCAGTCAGGTTATCATTTCTGACTACAATTTGCATATTTGTATCCTTTACTGATGATTCAATCTGCAGGTCAATATCCTTTACTGATGATTCAATCGGAGAATCATTCACTTCATTTGCAACAACCAAGTGCTCAGATCTACCAACAATCATGATAAACTTCACAACTTTTGAAGTACGTAACAAGGTTAGCAACTCTTGATCGGTAGCAAGATGAAGTGTCTGGCCATCATGTCCATCGTACCAAAAATTGGCCTCTTGATTGCTCACCCAGCTATAGTGTTCTGAAACATCTTTCTTCATATCGATTATAGAGTATTCATTTGGATCCACCCACCAACCCAAGGGTCTACCTTTACGGTACACTGATCAACCATCCTCAACCGTAAAGAAGGAGGTAACATCAATCTCAACTTTACACGTATTAAGCGAATCAGTCCTGAAAGAGTAGCAGTACAAAGAGTTAACACACTGTACTGCTGCACAATCGGACCAGCCACTAAAATCAAAGGCACAAAACAGCTAGGGTTTGAATCTTACCCATGGGAAATATGAGAATGATGCATTTTTTTCCACTCGTTCTTTATCCACACATGTTCACAGATCTGCAATGGCCACAAAACTAGTCAGGATTTAATTTCTTGAAAATTTTCCTTGGCACAAGAGAGTGACCGGACTCACCTTCATAGGGTGATGGCGCGATGCATCGCAGGGGGCACCGGAGGGCGGGCACGCGTCGCATATAGCAGAAGAGAGTGACTGGAACACCTTAGGGTCGGATGGCGTCCGGGCTTCAGGAAGCAACGTGCGTCGTCGGTGCCACCCAAGAGAGATAGCTGCAGGCGGCGGCGTAGCTGAGCGAACAGGAGAGAGGAATAGGTCATAGCTTCATAAAGGAAGTTTTCTTTCGTAGCAAGGGGTAAATAGGTCATTGCAAATGTGTGTATGAGGGGGAAAAAAGAGCACACGGCTGTTTACGTGACGGAGTGCTATTTTTCAGAACGGAGACACGCTTTCGTTGGTAATTTCCGTAGCGGTGTTCTTTTAATGGTATTTTCCGAAAGCAGTGAACTTTTAGTGCTACTCATCCAATTCTCCCTATTATCAACTATGAATGGAGATTCAGCAACTACATTTACTTTTAATAAGCGTTGTCCAAATATAGGCATGTGTGTTTAAGACAATTTCTAGTCCTAACAATTCAAAACGCATCTTTTTGTGATTCAATAGTCAAAGGATGTGGCACTAGGAGATAATACTGCTGAAGTACTGATGTTGAAACAGTATTCAATTGATTTCTCTCAGTCCTCTTACATGAAACAGTTAATGGAGGGAATACAATCTCTCCCTACTCAAGTCTCAACAGAGCACTATACTCGGATATTCCCAATATAACACCAAAGCAGAGTTGTCTGATAGCTGACTTTCCGTGGAAAAATATGTGGTTTGTCCAATTCTGATTGACCAATTCTTCATGAATTTTCCTTGTAATTTTCTTTTGTTGTGCCTCCATGCAACAAATAAAGCTGTGTATGTGTATCACGCGAGTATCATGTCGCCATGTCAACTGGTAGGGATGAACTGAAAACTCTGGCCTTCGCCTTTGAAGCCTGCATAATGATGTTTTAGCGACTACTAGTATATGAACTACAGGGGAAAAACTGCATGTGTGCATATTTATTTGTTGGTTCATTTACTTACTTCTTTCTCCCAGTTGCTGCATAAAGTGATGATGAAAAGCAGTACCATTTGCACAACAAGTGCGCACATTATTCCCAACCAAAGTCCCTGAGAAATGTTCACACACATAGTTTTGGTAAGTTTTTTCAGCTAAGAGAAAGTAAGAATATAAGGTAGTAAATTACCATTCCACCCATATGGTAAACAAAACCGAAACAATAGCCAGCGGGAACGCCAACCAGATAATATGCACCAAGGTTAACACAAGCACCAATCTTTTGCCACCCACAACCCCTAGCAACACCTGGTAAAAAATATAAAGAATACGGAGATTAGAATGGATGATGCCAACAATCACGAAATGGCCATTCTGCTTGCCAAATTTGCCGTATTTACCTGATAAGACACATTGCAGGTCATCAAACACAAACGATACAGCAAGAATTGGCATCATTCTGGCAATGTAATCGACCACTTCCTTCTCATTGCTATATGCATAACCCCATATATTGCGAACCAAGACCATTACAATTCCCATTAGTATGCCAACCACGAGAGCCACCATCATGACCACACGGGTAGCCAGACGGGCGGCTTGTGGCCGTCCAGCACCAAGCTCATTTGAAACACGGGTACTGTAAGGGAGAAGAAAATAGTATAAGAACCAAATGCACAATTAAGTATGACAACAATTTATTGAGTTTGATGTGTTCAGTAGTACCTTACGGCTGCACTGAGCCCAAACGGGATCATGAATGCCAGAGAACCAGAGTTTAGGCTGCAAGAGATTGAAGACTAACAATCAAGAAAGGGCAGACAAAATTCAAGTATGCCATCGGAACATAACTCACCAGATGGATAATACTGATGTCTCAAGCTTAGGGTTTGGTGAGAAGTCCAGAAAGAAGCACCAGGAGCTCAAATGACCACCACTCCAAGCTATGAGCATGTAGGATATCCAATTCAATTAAATTATTTATTATATATAAATAGGTCCAATCTGCAACTAAATGGATTAAACTTCAAACTCACCAAACCATCATGGCAGATGGAACACCAAGTCTCAAGAAGTTGGAGATCTCGCGAAACGCCTCCTTTGATAACCCTGTCCAGGTGTTCTTACAAGCAGGTGAGAGCCTGATGTAAACAGCCAAGATGGAAACGTTGGTCAGGTACGAGATGGAATTAGCCACAGCAGCACCCTTGTTGCCCAGGCCAAGCTTGTACACCAGCAGCCAGCACACCAACACATGGTTCAGCGCCGTGACACCAGAGCTCAGCATCACTGGGAGGACTATGTTCTGGGTCTGCAAGAACCGGACATGGCACTGCAGTGGCCCATACACGAAGAGTGCCGGAATCATCCAGCGGATATAGCTTCCAGCTCCTGCTGAAATCTCTGGATCTTGACCAAAGAGAAGAAGGATTTGGCCAGTGTAGAACCAGACAATTGCAACCACAACACTGACCAGAGTTAGCACAAAGATAGCCCTCTGTTTGTAGATGCCTAGAAGGTAATACTGCTTTGCTCCAAAGGCTTGCCCACATAGCGTGTCCAAACTGCTCGCCATGCCAGCCTGAAATGAGCAATCGAACGCTTCAGTTTGCTGTTGAACTCCGTATAATTGTTTAGTAGCTCAAACAGGAAATCGTTTTCAAACTAAACAAAAACATATGAAACTGAAATGAATGAGTTCACATAAACATACCAACAAGCTGAACCCAGTAACGCCCGCAAAGGACGTGGCAATGGAGGCGCTGGAGAGCGCGAGCTCGCCAAGGTGACCAACAAACATTACAGATATCATCTGGACGAGGTTCTGCAGGATCCATGCGGCGATCAGAGGCCCGGCAAGGTACAGCTGCTTTTTTACCTCATTCACTACTAGGCTCTCTCCCACTCCTCCGTTCTTCTCTACACCATTGCCAAGAAGGGGCTCATCCATGATTGAAACTGTACTCTCTGACCCTGTACACCCTGTTTGTGAACAAAGTATGTGTAAGAACTCATCAGTCAATGTAGTCACCCTTATAGAGGTTTCTGGAAACGTGGACCAAACACACGAGGAAACAGAAGGGAAACAGAGCCAGTAGCTTGGCAGCCAAGTTTGACATACATAAACAAGCAGAGCAGGGCAAATGGTTAAGAAAAGTCTTCTTAAGAATTCATAATTAATTATTGGATGCTAATATGAGGACAGTTAAGTCAGATAGAAAAAGGTTTGGAATATAGCAATCAAGGGCATTAAGAAACCATTACAGGAGCAAAGGGGGAGAGTTTGGACGTCAAGTTCAGAGCATCTAACAAAAATCCTATCAGCGTTGAAGAGTCAATGAAACAGTTATTTAAAGTGAAAAGGTGCATATGATTCATTACTCTGTAGTGTGCAATCATCTTCTCTTTCTCTACCCACCAAATGATTTAAATGCACGCGCAAGTGAATGTACTCTTTAGTATTAAAATGAATCAGAGCCTTGCCAATTTGTGTTTTGATTAGAACAGGGGCCTTTTTTCATTGGGATCCAAGACTAAAACACAAAATAATCTGTCTAGCTAATCCTCACCGCTGGTGAATGCAAACTATGATTGTTTTTCTTTTTTCAATAAGGCCCTGTTCGTTTTCTGTCCTCTAAAATTTAGCACTGCCACATCAAAGAGAATCTTACTATTTATGAATATATCGATCAATTTAATGACAAAACCCTATTGACAGATTGGTGCTAATTTTCGAGATGAATCTAATGAGCTTAATTAATTTAGGTTTTGTTAAAGTGATGCTACAGTAACCGTCTTCTAATCATGACTTAATTAACCTCATTAGATTCGTCTCGTAAATTAGTCTAGAGGCCTGTAATTTATTTTATAATTAAACTTTATTTAAGTACTTTTAAATAGTAAGATTCTTTTTGATGTGATAGCTATAAAATTTAGACCCCAGGAAACGAACACACCCTAAGAGTTAAACACTGGGCTCTTTTTGAATTCAGAATTTCTGCTATGGATACAGGGCAAACATTTATTATAGTAAAACTGATGAAATGGGGCCAAACTCTGTAAAATATATCAACCTGAGGGGAAAAGAAAAGGAATGAAAGTACGTCAGACGTTATATCAGTCAATTTGGTCAGCTTTAAGAAGGCAGAGGCCTGGAAAATGAAAGTCGATGACAGTAATGATTTAAGGTTAAGATCTGAATAAGTATTACTTTAAGACAAGTGCAGCTTGGAATTCTGCAGGAGAGGGAGGTACGTAGCTTGGCAGCCACGTTCAACATATCTCATAGCTCATAGAGTACTCCATGTGCTCGATTAGGACAAGAATGTCGTTTTCGCTGTTTTGACCGGTTCAGTCGGCAACTAGATTTGCACTACTGACCAAAAGGACAAATATCTCACTGCATACAGCTATACGCATCTAACGAAGATCATGCTCCAAGATAAGGAAAATCAATTGCAGATCTCCTCTTTCCTGGTTTCTTCCTCCTGCTCGTGGGTTGCCAGAAGGGCTTCGACACCACGACAAGCTAGTGTCTGAGACCTCACTTGTTACAGTATGAGCCTATAAGAACTTGTCCTTTTCCTCTTTCCAATTTTTAAACAGAGAAACAGATTCGATCAATCACACTGCACATAGCTAAAAGGGCGATAGCATTCGCCAAGATTTGTATCTACCAACGAACGAATTAAGCACTAAGCAGGAAAATGATCGTGTGCCGCAAAAAGCATAACCTGAAAAGGGAGCAGTGGCTCCTAGTAGGCCCCAAGACGCCGTTCAATTTCAGGCATTGCTATTATGCAGCTACCTGGCCCAACGGTCAGAGAGCAGTAGCCTAATCAGTCCTAGTTAGAGACGGGGCAAATCGTGAGGCGGTGAACTCAAAACATCCGAAAGAACGCAGGACACAATCACCGCCACCGAGGGCGATGAAACACAGGAAAGAGGATTTCTGAAGAAAAACGCACAGAGACAGAAGACAGAGATTAGGCGAGAACCGTACCGCGGGGTCGTGGCGGCGTTACCGATGCGACGAGAACAGGGAGGGGCGGAGAGCGCCGCCGCGGCTGCTACGATGGCAGCGGCGGCGCGGCCGGTCGCGGCGGCCGACGAGGAGGAGAGAGGAGGGAGCAGGGACGGCCGCGCGCGTTGATCTTGATTGGAACAGGGAAGCGGCTACCGGCTACGGAGGAAACGAGTGGTGTTTGCTTCGGGATTCGCGGCTGACGAGGGGCGCTCCACTAAATTCCAAAACAGAGAATCGTCACCTCCGACATCCCAAGCGTGGGCACCTGGTTGTTATCCATCGATCTGTACAAAATCTCTGCATCGATCTACACAGATCTCTGAGTTCTGAGTTTCGACGATTTATCTTCTTCATGTTTTCTTTTTTCCTGCGAGGACTTACCGTTCCATTCCAGAGAAAAGAAAAATGTTATATGAGTTCCGACGATATATGAAAAGGATTCATATATCTAAAGAAAACTAATATAACAGTTTATGTATGTATACCCAAGGTGTACCACTCTGCCGGGTATCAATATAGTCATCAAGAACATGATGATATAACAATTATCGGCATCATGTTAATGTCCTGTGTCTTTTTCCCTTTCAGTTTTCAATAAGTTGATACTTTTTTTTTTTTGGATAAGAAGATACGCTCGAGTGAGCCGAATTTCAAAAGCAGATGATGTGGCCTCGGCAAAGCTTGACCTGATCTGGGCCTCGGCCTTTTCTTGACTTAACACAGCCCAATAACAGCTATTTGTCCTTGTCGGCCCAACCCGTCGAGGCAGCTGTTTGCTTTTAATGTCTGTGAATATGTCTGTCCACATGGTTGTAGGCTGAACCGCTGAAGGCCTGAAGCTAAATACTTAACTTGAACTTCGTCTCAGCTTCACGTGGTGGCACAGCTCGGGCACCAAAAGGCCTGACCCATTTAATTTCGAGCAGGCACGACCCACGTGCCTAGCCATTGGTCCACGGCATTGAATTTGGTAGCCATGCTGCACGTCTTGTTAGGCCTGATAAGCTCAATCGTACGGTTGGCCCGCTCAAATCTGGTTCGGCCTAGTGTACTCGTCGTCCTCGAGATTCGAGTCCCCGCGATGAGCTTGACGCGGTGGCGGAGCGGCGACGAGCTTGATGTTGCACCAAGTGCGGTTGAGGACCAATGGCGACGCGAGGTCCTGTGGTGGCGGTGGAAAGGGAGCGGCTGCGGAGGTGCGGGGCACGAGATCCGATGATGGCAGCGAGGAGAAGAAGCCAATGAGGGCGAGAGGGTAGCGAGAGATGCGCGAGCTGAGCGGATTAGGCGGCGGAGGTGCGCGAGCGAGCTAGGCGCGAGGGCGGATGGGGCGGCGTCCGGTGAAGGTGCGCGAGTTGCGGATTGGGCGGAGGTGCGCGAGCTGGCGGAGCGGATGTGGTGGCGTCCGATAAAGGTGCGCGACTACGGGACTTGGAACCGAGGAAGATAAGGTTTGTGGCGCGTCGTCTCGCTGTGTTCTGTGCTGCTTACACTAGTACAAAAATTTACTATAGCGACGAATGCCATTTCGATCATAATAGCAATCTCTTAACGCGTCCACCGCTAAGACCGAGGTCACGGCAGTGTCCGTGACTACGACCGTAAAATAGTCACGGTCATAGTCCAGCACAAAACTAAATGGGCCATGCCACGTCCTCAGCCCAAGCACGGCATGAAACCTTGTACCGAGCCAGCCCAGCACAAAACTAAACGGATCATGCCGTGCTTGGAGTCGGGCCAAAAATTTTGTGCTTCGGACCAGCCTGTTTGACACGGGCTGTTTGGCCAGCACTAGCTTCACGCAGTAAATGGGATGATCAGGGTTGTGTTGCTGTTAATTTTCAGTTATGTCAGCTGTAAATTTCATATGGTACTTTCTCAATCATGTTTTATTTATGTTTTTGTTGCTTCAAAGTTGAAATTTAGTTTGGTTAGTATGTACAACATTTGGGCAAACTAGAATCTAACGTCGAGCAAACTAGAACAACGCATCTGTGGATAAGCTAACATTCTTAACGTGGAGCAGACTAGAACTAGAATAAACTTGTTAGACACTGGCGCTGCTGATTTTGTATTTGTGGGTCGACGTTAGAATGTGGCATATATCTGCAAAGCACAATAGCATGCCAAAGCAGTCAGTATGCATATGAGCATGAGGACACAGCAGAGGTTAGTAGTATCGTCGTCACTCAAGAAATTAAAAGATGCGCCACCGTATATGTGATGCCATCACGTAGCCAGATGAACAAATGTAGAATGATTGTACGCAGAGAGGGATTTCCTTAGTTCCCAAGCCTTAGTGTAAGTGCTAATTAAGATACACATATATACGTGCCGTTAATTAAATTAGTACTAGTGTAGCGACATAAAATTTCTTCCGAATGCATTTGATTTCAGAAGATGAACACCCGTTCGTGTAGAGATAGTGCGCCGCGCGAGCAAATCATGTCGCCACGGACGACGAGAGCCGGGGCACGTACTTTCGCGCCCACAGGTGGCGCCCGTTGACGAGCAGCTTCACCAGCGGCCGCCCGGCGAGCACCGCCGCCACCGTCGCCGCACGCCGGAGCACGATCCTCCCGTACCTCGGCGGCTCCCCCGGCGGCGTCTTCTCCATCATCACCCTCGTCACGCAGTCCGCGCCCCACCTCCTGCGCACAGGATCCATGCACGCTGCTTACGTTATTACCTATCTTCTGAACAAATTTCAGGCGAATAATTTGTTAATGTATCCGAATAGCTAGGCAACTAAGGCCAGTCTCAGTGAAGGTTTTATGGACAATAAATAGAGTGCCACGTAGGCATTTTTGATGATGTGACAGTGTATTAATGAGGAGAGAGGTGAAATGAGTTTCATGAGGATGAAACTCTCTATACACAGTTACCTAAACATATTGTGTCTTGCATGTAACCTAGAAAACAACAATAATGAAACTATACATTGAGAGAGGGGTATTTCATCCTAGTTTCAAACACTTTTAGATGACGTGTCACTCTAGATAACTGTGTCCATGAAACTTCCATTGAGATTGACCTAATTTAGCAAGCTTATCCGAGAAGTTTTCTTTTGAAATGCCTCCGGCCGGAGATCACTGAACTAAATAGTCAAAGATAATAACTACTGCATGCACGCAGTAATAATTAGTGAGTGCGCTCTGGGAACTAGAGCTACGACGACATACGTACCCAGCGAAGAAATCGACGATCTCCTGCCGCGTTAATGGGAACCCTTTGGAGAACGTGATGAACAGCGACCGCTCGTCCTCCTCCTCCTCCCTCCTCCGCCGCCGCCGCTGCCGCAGCGATGGCGATACGGCGCCGCCAGCTCCGGCGGGAGCGCCGCGCCCTCCTCGTGACGCCGCAGGAGCGCGTGCAGCCGGTCGTCGAACACGAGCGCGCCGACGCCGCGGAGCACCTCCGCGGCGCCGCGCCGCGGGGCGTCGTGGGCGAGGAGGAGGAGCAGGCGGCGCACGCGGGCGTCGTCCTCGCCGCACAGGCACGAGAGGAGCGGGAGGGGCGCGGAGACGGCGGCGGCGCCGTCGAGGAGCACGGCGCGGCACTCGGCGACGAGCTGCGCGGCGGCGGCCGGGTCGCGGACGAGCGCGGGCACGCGGGCGACGGCGTCGGCGCGGGCGCAGGCGCCGCTGCGGTGGAGCCACATCAGCAGCGCCACGGCGGCGCGGGCGGGCGGGCCGCCGGCGCCCAGGACCACCAGGCGCTCGTAGGCGGCGCGGTCGATGCGGTGGAACGTCAGCACGTCGTGCACGCTCGGATCCATGGCCTCTCGGCTCTGGCCGGCGAGCTAGCGATGTGAGGATGCTGAGGACTCCGCGACTGTAAATAGTGGTCATTTCGTGTGTCGTCTAGAGCGACATAAAATTGAAATTTCTGTAAATAAAATGTACTACGCCTCTTCTCTTTTTTATTTAAATCATTATAGAAAACTGACCTGATCATATAAAGCTATCTCTAACACGGATTCCCAAAAGACTATCCATATGCAAAATGGATCAGAACTTAGAAAACGACGTCTCCAACGAACCATTCAAATAGAAGCCTTATTTTCAGCAGACTACAGTACGCCACCCACATTTGGAGAGCCACCTTGTCGTCGCAGCTGAGCGTCCGTACATGAAAAATAAAGAAGACGGTGGCTCCGCCAACTTTCCGCGCCGCCGCTGTCCGAGCTCCTCCCTCCGCCGCCCGCGAGATCCCCCCACCGCCGCATCCAGCGCCGTTCATAAGCTCACCCCGCCGCTGAATCTCCGCCGCCCGCAAGCTTTCCCGACTCCGGCGGAGCTTCCTCGTCGTCGCCCGCCAGCTCCCCCGAATGCCGGATCCCGCTGCATCCGTCGCCGCATCTCCCGCCACATCCGGTCACCCGCGCGCCATCTCCCGCCGTCCCGGCCACCCGATCCTCCACTTCGATCACTCCCGCACCCATTTCCGGTATACCGTTTGAGACGCGAGTTTCGGTCAGTATCCTTTCAACCTCAAGAGAAACTGTTCACATACATTTTAGGTAAAGGGTCTCCTCCACCGTTCGAGATAGCCTAATCGGTGTACCCGAGTATGTAGACATCAATTTAAATGTATTCCGCTTTTCGGATGCATTAGTTATCTGGGCTGCACATTACCATTAAGGAAAGCAAAAAATAAATTACCACCACTCACAATACAAAAATTCACTCAAAATATTTTTTTCCAAATTACCCATCATTAGCTATAAAAAACTTAAAATAATGCCCATATATTAATATAGAAACTGCCTACTAGCGAAAGGTGTAGTCTTATAGTTCATCCGATGCATGACATGTATCTTCAAACGATCCATTAGACCAATTGTATAATAGGTGGTTGTTTTTGTTATGTGCAACTACAACTCGTACAATTGTGTATAAGTCGTCTCATACTCTCAAATTCTAGCTCATAACGTGGTTGCTTCGCGAAACAATCATCTCTTTCTCTCACCTCACTCTCTCTCTTTTCACATCAACAAAACGGGCGCTCTACTTTCCCTTATTAGCGAAAGGGCCTTTACCTCATTGGTAAGGTGCCCGAGTAGCACCTCCTAGGTCCCGGGTTCGACTCCCGGGGGAGCGAATTTGTGATCCGGGTTAAAAAATCTCCTCGCCTCTCCCCGCACCAAAGCATTTGGTTAAGGCCCCGCCTCTGGAAGCAACGGTGCCTATGGTGGTCCCGGCCCAGGTTCTCACAAGGCTAGTGGCCCCAATGTAAGGGGGAGGGGGTTCGAGGGTTTTCTTGATCTGCGTGAGAGGATCTTCTTCTTAAATGCAATGCCCGGAGGCCGTCATACCCCCGCAGGTCAAGTTTTTTACTTTCCCTTATTAAGTACTCCCTCGGTTCCTATATGTAACCATTTATTGCTTCTTGAAGTTTTTCTAATGTGTAAGCATTTCCGGCTCCTATGACCCACTTCAGTTGATTTTTCAACGGACAATGGACGCGTTCCTGGAGCCACGACTCATCCCTATATTGTTGTTGGTCCTTATTTTCTTGCCTCACCTGTGCTTCTCCTCGGTCCCTCCTCCCCAGCCATTCCTTTCTCCACCACTGAAAGGTCGAGGCAGTCTTCAGCACAACTGCACGAGGTTGAGTTCAGTCTTCATTCGCGGTGAGCTCGTCCATGCTTGCCACTGCGTTGTCCTCACCACGCTGATCCAAGGGCATTGTAGGGCAGCGGCGCTCTCTCTTCGAGTTATTAATCTGCGACAGTCGGCAAGCTCCCTTGTGGAGGTGACTTCGAGGTCCCACTGCATGTCCTTACATTGCTCGTCCCCGCCGACGCTCGCCCCCTACGCCGCCGGTTCTCGTCGCTCGACACGATGCCACTAGAAGCCCTGCCCGTTGGTGGCCTTGCCACCCTTCCCCGTCATCGCACCGCGAAGAGGACCTATGGAGAGGAGTGGCAGCGACAAGATCTAGGGGTGCGGCTGCCGATCGGACCTGCTGGCATGCCATCCTCCCTCCCTCCCTCTCCGCCTCATCAATGGCGGATGCTCTCTCCTCCGTCCCTCTCGTTTGCTTGCAACCCATGTGAAGCGTTAAATCTAACACGTTTTCTCAACTTTTGTGAGGGTATGCAGGTCTTTTCCCTTTCCTACTATTGTGGTGTTTGAATCCCTGGAATGATTACAATAAGAAACGGAGGGAGTAATGCAAATATAATGTAATCAATTTATTAGTGATCCTAGCTATCTAGACCAAACCGATAGTTCTTATAAATCCAAGGTAGAAAATAAATAAATTGTGTTCATCACACCTATGGACATCTGTTTGACAACAATAGATTTTAGTAAAGCGAAATTATTGAAATTTACTTTCAAAATACTTGAATCTGAAAACTCTGCATGTCTTATTTTCATTTGGCACATGCATTAGATAGTTTGTTACTTATGTAACATATTTAATTATCAAGCTTTAATTCTTTTACCATCAAACTTTATCATGGTTGACATCTAACTAAATTAAGGGGCATATGCCCTTATGGTCACAAACCGCACATTATGAAAGTTATTTTATAGAAGATAAAAATAGTTAATATGATCCTTCAACTATAGCTAAAGTTCGGTCTCGTCCTTCAACTTTCAAAATATCAAATTTAGAGGATCGAATTTAGTGTTCAACTAGATCTTTGTGCCCATATGATATATCATGTCAGCACATAACATGTCAAATTAACTTTCATTTTGGATAATAAATTTTAAATTGATTTTTCTCTCAAACTATAATTTTATTTTTAATATTTTTAAATTAATATAATAAATCAAGATATTTTATGCATGTATATTTTAGTATTCGTTATTTTCAAAATTTTAGTATCTTTATTGTCATAATGTGAACATATTTTATATTTGTAATTACATGGTGGGCGCACGCTAGCCTCACGAGCTGCGTGCTGCGATTACCGGGCAATATCGCTCGGTAAATAGGCTAAGGCGGACGGCTAGCCGGTGAAGGCGAACGGCATGGGCCTCCGTGGTAGATTCTGCTCTCCGAATCGCCGGATTAGTTGTCGCGGCGACCACAGGGCAGCGGGGGTGCGCGAGTGGCAGGTTGCAGGGGTAGCGGGGATGCGCGAGGATGACAGAGCAGCGGAGATGCAGTCACAGGTGAGGATAAGATTCGTTTCCTTTTTTCTTTTCTATTTTTTCCCTTTGGTTTTCTTTCTCAATTCTTTTGATGATCAAAACATGCATGTTTTGGCAAAGTTTCTTCACCAAAATTCCTCATTTAACATCTAGTTTTTTTTTACAATTTTTCATATCAGTTTTTTTTTCCAAATTTCCATTTTTTCAAAATTCAAATGGTCGAACACGCTTGTCGAAGAAACCGGACCAGTTTTCACTATTTTCGACTAGTTTCCAACAATATTTTAATCCATGTTTGTGATGGTAGTTTTTCTCTTTCTCAATATCCGAAGATATATAGAAAACATTGGCATCAAACTCCATAAAAATAGTATGATAAAAATGTTGATAGCGTAATTATATGTTGCAAATCAGATTATGCTAATTTTTTGTAACACTAACATTAATGATTTTCTCAAAGATAAAAGAGTAAGTTTGAGGAAGTGAGCATGTAATGTAATATCACTCGGTAAGTTTTACATGTACCTTTGTGTAAATAAATCGATCTGGTTGAAATTTTCTGGTAGCAAATTGAACCGTGACCGACTAGACTTCACCGCCGGCCCCCCTGCAAAAAAGGCGACACCGGCAAAGCGTTGCAGCCAATAGCCCGCAGCTGCGCACGAATCTTGACGTCATAAGGCCGGTCCCCATTCGTCCCCGTCTTTCATATATCCCGCCCGTGATACGCAGCAGCGCCTCAATTTCAATTCAAAGCCGCAACGACCCAAATTTCCCCTTTCCCCTGCCAGGCTGCCACTGCCAAGCACGCGCCGCCCTTCACCCATGGACTCGTCGGCGGAGGATGTGGCCGAGGAGGGCTCCCCGCTGCAGAGGAGGCCCAGAGTCCAGCCGCTCGCACCGCCGCCTGCCGCTCCGGCTCCGGCCGCCTCCACAGAGGAGGACGGCTCGTCGTCTTCTCCGCTCCCTTGGGTCTCGAGGACGGGGTCGAGGTCGAGGTCGCCGTCGAGGTCTCCCTCTCCGCGGCGCGCGCCGATCATGGCCACCTCGGTGCGGACCACCCGGAGGGCGCCGAGATTCCCGGCCGCGGCCACGAGTGACCAGGAGAGCGGCGACGAGGACGCCGAGGTGGAGGACCTCCTCGCCGCGCTCAGGGACGGGGGCACGAGTCGCAGGCTGATACCGCCGCGGGACGACGGCGCGAGCACATCCACCTTCGGAGGAGGGAGGAACGACGACGACGAGGACGCGGACGAGGTGGGGACCGTCACGCTCGCGCAGCTCCTGGGCCCACCGCTCTTCGACGAGGTCAAGTCGGTGGATGGCTGGGGACGAGTCCTCGTGCCGGCCTTCTCCTTCCCGCAGCCCCCGGCGCAGCAGGTCGTCGACGCTGCGGACGTCCTCGACGCCTTCGCTACCTCCGAGGAGGTGCGCAAGGGGAAGGCCGCGGCGGAGCTCGTGGACGCCGTCATGGGCACCAACACCGGGCGCAGGGCGGAGGCGATCAAGGACGAGCTGTTCGTCAACCGGAGGGTGCTCGACGTCGAGCGCCTCGAGCTCTGGCTGCGGCGGGCGGAGGCGACCAACGAGCTCGCCTGGTTCGCGGACCTGTGCGCCGACGCGACGCCCTCGCTCGAACTCTTCGAGGCCGCGTTCCGGGCGCTGGACTGCGCGTCGGCCCGCGAGCTCCACCGCGGCGCCGACGCCAGGCGGAGGTGGATTGGCTCCGTGCCCGTGCCGGAGTTCTTCATCTGCCCCGTCTCCGGGAAGATCATGGAGAACCCCGTCGTCATCTCCTCTGGAAAGGTGCGCGGCCGAATCTTCATCCTCTTCTGTTTTCTTCAGTTCTTGTCTGAACTGCTTGGCGATGCGATTTCACATGTTTTGGTGCGCTTGTTAGGGATGAATTTCTGCTACTTTTGTAGAATTGCTGCCCGTTTGTCCGAAACTTTCGTGGTTAAAAATTAACAAGAACAGTTTCAATTGAGAATGTGAGATCATTATCCCACTCTCGTTACTTTGCCTGAATAAGTTCAGGTTTTCCCTTTGCGAGATAATGTGCCTTGATCATTGCAGTATAGTGCTTGAATACGTATTTGGCAATGTTATTGCTATACAGATTCAAGAATTGTTGGTGAATCACGGAATTCTCGTGATTAAAAATCTGTATATGTAAGCAGAAACATTTTCCTGTATCATCTTGAAATACCAGTATGGCTTGGTTTCAATGTTCCATCTACGAAATATATGTCTGAAATTTGTTCAGGTTTCCTTTTAGCTACACCAATCAATCTAATGGTACAGTATTGTCTTGGAAAACCAGTTACATGTTGATGTAACTGGTGATTGAAAAATTTCCTATTCTTTCTTAGTGTCGGATTTTGTTGGATCCTGCAACCAGTTTGGATTGATTGAAATCTGGGAATGCTTTTCTATCAGTTTGAGAAATTGCAGTGATGATAGTAGCAGTAGTGTCACAAAAAATACTGTGATGCTACCGATTCTGTACATCAAATATTTCTAATGTTTCAGGTCATAACAGAACAGTTGTTAAGAACATTACAGAATATCTGCCTAATTTCTTCCATGAAATATTATTTAAGCTGTGCCAGTGACCCAGTCTCTGTTAATCCTTTTTATGTGTTCTAAAGGATTGCCTAGATTTTAGTCTCTGGTTCATAGAACGTCAGCACTCAGCACGCAACAGAAACATTACATTTTGTCCAGGTGCATTGTCAAAAGATATTGTTTAAATGTTCCTGTATGTATATTTGTTGTTCAACTGATTCAACTGATGAAATAAGGATTGATTCCAATACATACTTCAATCTGTTTGGATTGATTATAATATATAATTCTGACCTGGGAATGCTTCAGTGTCTGAATTTACTCAATTTCTATTAACTTGAGAAATTACGCTGATGATATTAGCAGTACTGTCACAAAACTCTGATGCAATTTTTTTCTATAGACCACAAACATTGTATTCTGTCCAAACTCCAATGTGCATTGTTGACACATTCTTTTGTCTTTGTGATATGTTGAAACATGTTGTTATATGTTTCTATATAGATATTTTTTGTGGAACTGATGAAATAAGGACAATATTAATAGGGTAGTATTTGTGTGCATTTGCTGACTTGCTGTGGATGCCTACAATTTCTATAAGGTTCAATTTCAGCATAAATGGTACTTTTCACCAGAATTTGGACAGATAATAAGATCCCTCTGGGGGTAGTTAAGGTGTAAAACTCAGTATGTTGCAAGTTTTCTTGTCAGAATATACATCTCCATTACGTTAAATTATCCTTCGGCAAGTTAGCTGTGCATACCATCACTGTAACTCTTATCTGTTGAATTTTACTCTGGGATCTTCATTACTTGTATCTGTTATTGTTTCCTTCATTGCCTGTCAATTTCAGATACTGACTGAAATACAACTCTTCTGTTTTTTAGACTGTTGACCGTTCAGCACTGGAGAAATGGTGGAAGTACAACCAACGCATTTGTCCCGTAACTGGAGAGGTTCTTGCGCACAGCGTGTTCATCCCCAACATCCTTATGGCTCTATGCATCTCTCGATGGCGTCTAGAAAATGGCATTGCTGATGTGGCAGCAGCCACAGATCCACCTGCCATTTCTCCCCAGCTGGAAGCTTTGTTCAAGAAAGTCACTCTCATGCCTCACTCCCCCAGATGCTCTGTAGAAACCCATGATGCACTTTACCGCCTCCAGAAGCTAGTTGACGAGGAGAGGGCAATCGTGTACCTGCTCGGCCAGAACACTGGGGCGATTGCGAAGCTTGTCTCTATCCTACCGGAGACATGTCTGGAACCTGACCCTAAACTGGACGACATCATCCTTGGAATCATAGAGAAAGCAGCTTCCTATGTCCCGAACACGGCGGCGTTTGGAGATGACAAGTACACCATTCCTGTGCTGACTGCTAGGGCATGGCTAGGGTCAGTGCCCACAAGAGCCAAGTGTGCTAAGATCCTTGGGCTGCTGGCTGACGACTACTACAATAAGATCAAGATTGGAGAGCTTGGAGGCTTTGCTGCACTGATTGACCTGCTCTCGGTTGGAGACATAGATGTCAAGAAGACAGTGGCGAGGACAATCGCCAGCCTCTGCGAGGCCCAGGAGAACCGGAGCAGGTTTCTCAAAGAGGGTGTGGTGGATGCTGCCATCGGTCTCCTGCAGAAAGATGGGCTAGTGCTCGAGGCCCAGGCCATCCTGATGCAGGCTGAAGGCTTTGACCAGGCCATGGTGCAGGTAATAGATAAGCTCGAAGCATTGAAACGTGATGACAATTGTAGCAGGATGAAGAAGCGCCTTTGGCACAACTTCGTGGCAGGAAAACCAGAACGAAGACGTACTCATGTTCCTTGGATACCAGCCTCAATAAAGGCTCGGTTTTCTTCCTCCTCAACCTCTTCTGGCAGTGTGGAAGGGTCTTCGGATAGGGACGAGCAGACCAAGAAAGATGTCAAGGCCATTGTTTCGTGGCTGCAGAAGAGATGCTCTTACCCCCAGACGTACAGATACCGGCGTTGACCATTGGCAGACAGATAAACTTGTGTGAAGAACCAATAGGAATGCAAGTAACTGAATATAACCAGGAGCCATAGCTGTTTTGACGTGATAGAATACAGTTCGTGTGCAGTACTATAGGACAGCTGAAGCTAAATAGTGTTACTGAGCTTTCTTCTGAATGTCAAACTGTAAATGGTAGGATTTGCATTTTGTTGCTGTAAATTTTCATTGTTGTGCCTGTGACGTTCAGGATGTTCAAGTTTATGGCCTTATACAACAATTTTGACGTTCAAAATGTTTTCTATTTGGTTGTTACTTGAAGTATCCGGTGTTACCTGAAGGATATATGAGTTGTTACAGCGCTCAGTTTCCATGCTACTACAAATATGCTGAGTATAAGGGAATTGGATTGTATCTTCCCTATTTGAGATCCTATTTGAAAGTTGTAATCTGCATTTTGCTCTAATACATCTAACAACAGTACAAGGAAATCATCATTATGTTTGCAGTTTTGAATTCTTTTCCATCAGCCCAAGTGTTTGAATCTCCATTTATACTTCAACAAAGACATCCAATATCTAAATCAAATTTGCCCCTGTATCTAACAAAAAATGTGCAATCACATGGAATCAACAGGATGCTTATAATAACAAGGAAAATATTTTGACGGAGGACTGACAGTATATGCAGTGTTGTGGCAGCAAGATCTCAGTCACATGGAAGAATTCACAATGCTGTTCACCAAGCACATGATTATAATAATTCAAGAAAAATATTTTGATTTCTGGGGACTGAAAGCATATGCAGTGTTGTGGCATCAAGATCTCAGTCACATGGAAGAATTCATAATGCTGTTCACCAAGCACAGCTTACACACAAGAATTCACAATGCCGAAAGTACCAAATGCGTTGCATACCAAAACATGAGCTGGTGATACTTAAGTTCGCGGTATCTATGAACTTGCAAATTCGTCAATTCAGCTTTGCTAGTGCTGCGGTGGCGCTGGCGGCGCGGGAAGAGACTTGCGCGCCCACAGCTGCTGCCCGTTGATGACAAGGTTCACCACGGGCTGCTCGCCGACGATCGTCGCCACCACGTCCGCGCTGTAGAACACGATCCGCATGTACGACAGAGGCTCTTCCTCTTCCACGACGATCTCCTCCATCGTCACCGTCTCCACGCAGCCACGCCCCCACGTCCTGCACATACACATAGTGTTACATCTTGTGTACATTGCCGTAAAGTATAATGTACAGCTGCCTCTTGGACCAAACGACTTCAACGTCTCTATGTTAGAACTCACGTTAAACAAAGGAATTTAAGTATGGTATCATTTACCATAAAAAACTGTAATTTGGATATCATGGCAATGTTCAGAATGAAATCTTCTTTTTATGATCACAGGAACAATTTTTGTGGAGAACAGTAACGGGAACAAGTTCTGAAAATCTACGTTTACAAAGCACTTAGGAACAAAGTTATCCCACATAAACAGAGAATTCTGACTTAATTCAATGCATTAATTAGCCCTTCCTGTCTCTTTCTGAACATATGGCATTTGAATCAGGAATGCTAAAAAGAGAAAGGAAACCACGCACGGTGTCATTTTCTTGAGTTGCTTAATTAGAGAATGTGTAACTGATTTCCAACATGCATATGAACCTCACCCTGGATATGCATGGGCTGGGGATAAGGGACAATGTCAAAATATTTCATTCACATTAATGTCAAAGATATTTCATTCACATTTGCAGATTCAAGTCGGAATGACATTGAATGAGGTTTCTAGCATATCGAGCAGACATTGAATAAAATTGAGAAATACACGTACATAACATACTGAACTATGTCACAGGCATGATAAAATTGAAAAATACACATCAATAACGTGCTGAACTATATCAGAAATTAGGACGGTGGAAAAGTCATATACATTTGGGAACATTAATTTAGAAGCTAGGATGGCATGGATCCAACAACAGGGAGAACTACCCATTTATCTCTGAAAATGGTCACAGAGATCAACCCATTAAATCTGCCCCATTTGCAATTAATGTAGAAATTCTTAATTTCCTGAAGAACAGAGAACTGTACAGTACTAAAAATGGTTGTGCTCAACTCAAAACAAATCATTGGCACTTTACTGATTGCTCAACTTTCCAACTTTGCCAATAATCGCTTGTAACTTGAAGCTCAAAATCTGAATGATAATCTATCTACCAAGCCACTGCTGCACATAATGGACTTTTACTGATAAAGCTAAAAAAAAGAACTGGATGACAATATCAGAATTCAGAATGGTCACATGAAAACCACCGAAAATGGCCTCGTTTTCTTACCAACAAAGGTCACTTGAAGCTCAAAATCTGAAGGATAATCTAGCTACCAAGTTACTGAAGAACATAATGGACTTCAGTAGCAAAGGCGCAAGATCTGAACCATAATCTCAGAATGCATGGTCGTCACACTACAAAACTTAGGAAATGGCATCTTTTTATTAGCAACACAAGGACAAGGGTCACACTTGAAGCTCAAATCTGAACGATAATCTAGATACCGAGTTACCGACGCACATAACGGACTTTCTATAGTAACAAAGGTTAGTCTCAGAACGGCCAGAAACCTTGGAAAATGGCCTCCTTTCTTGCGATATATAGTTGGAACCAACTCTTGAAAACAAAAAAAAGCGATAGCTTTGAGGATGTGAGAGAGAGCTACGTACGCAGTGGCGCACTCGAAGATCTCCCTGTAGGTGAATGGCTGCGGTTCCCCCTGGGCGACGACGATGAACAGCGAGCGGGCGGCGTACTGCTCCATGGATTCCCCTGACGGCCTGTAGAAGTCGTAGGCAACGGCGAGAGCATCGGGGAGCAGGCCGCGGCGTCCACCCGCCACGTAGCCCCGCATGATCTCGTGCAGCTGGTCGTTGAACAGGAGCGCCCCGACGCCGGCGAGGACCTGGTCCACGCCGCGGCGCAGCTCGGCGGCGGGGGTGACGGTGAGGACCCCGCGCACGCGGTCGGCGAACGCGCCGCACAGGGTCGGGATGAGCGCCGGCGGCGCCACGCTGCCGGGGACGCTGCCGCCGCCGAGCGCGGCGTGGGACTCGGAGACGAGCCGCGCGGCGAGGAACGGGTTGACGATCGTGGCGGGCACGCGGGAGGCGGCGTCCTCGCGGGTGTAGGCGCAGCGGTAGAGCCAGATGAGGAGCGCGACGGCGTCGCGGGCGGACTCGCGGCCGGCGTTCAGGGAGAGCAGGTGCTCGAAGGCGGCGCGGTCGGGGCGGTGGAACGTCAGGACGTCGAACACCGTCAGCTCCATGGCCGGCGGGCTGGCGGTGAGGAGAGGGAGGGCGGAGCGTCCAGCGAGAAGCGACCACTTTTGGGGGAGAGGCTTGTGAGAGTTGGTGAGATATTTCCCCTAGTGGAAATAAGACCTAAATAGCCTGCGGGGTTGCGGGGCTTTACCAATTTCGGCAAAATAACCTCCTAATTAATCATGTCCTAATAATTGAATAAGAGCACAGCGTTTGTGGGTTTTACGCACTATAGAAAATGTAAAAATATTTGAATGTCGCCTCTCTTGTTGTCCGATCTAATTATTGCATGAAAGAACCTTCAAATATAATGCGCATTTTTTCCTCCAAATTCCCGTGATGTTCATGTGTTGTATCTTGAGAAACCATCCAAACACAACAACTCTAAAATTGTATTAGACATTTTATTCCTATACATATTTTCTCTATTCCAATGTGTTTAGGTTCCTAATTGGTGTCCAAAGTCCTAAACAAGAATAACTATCAAAAGATCATAATAAAAATATTGTTAATCATCTACTCACAAATAATTTTGTCTGTGTCATGTTTACCGATAACCTTTATAACGTGCCATGCTTAGAACAAAATGAGTGCATATGAAATCCCACCATGGTCAAGGTTCACAAAACCGCATCGGTGTGGGTTTCTCAAAGAGGGTCTTGTACTCTGGTGTACGCAGGAGAATGGTTTCTCAAAGAGGGTCTACAATATCTCTTCTACAGAATGATAGACTCATCATCGAGACTTAACAATTCTGATGCAAGCATAGATCCTAGAGAAGCTCGAGGCACAATCATGTATCAACTCCTCAGTAAAGTCATCCTTCAATGGCGGCATCGAAAGATCTTCAGATTGTGATGAAGGCCAAGAAAGATCTACCATTGTTTCATGGCTGCAGAAGAGATGTTACTATCCCCGGATATACAAGGATTGACCATTGACCATTGGTAAGCAGATAAACATGTCTGAAGAACCAAGGGCGGAGCCAAGGGGAAGCCTAGCCCCCTCCCCCCCCCCTTATGTTTCATGCACTTCTTTATTGAACACAAATTTTCACCATGTAAACTAGCAAAAAATCAAATTAGCCCCCTTCAATTGATTTTTTTCACTCTTTGGCCCCTGTGAAGAACCGATAGGAGTCCAAGTTCTGAATATAATTGGGAGATCAAGTTCTGAATATAATTGGGAGGCATATATAGCTGTTTTGACATGACAATATACAGTTATGTGCAATACTGTAGGACAGCTGAAGCTAAACAGTGTTACTGAACTTTCTTCTGAATATGAAACTGTAAATGGTATCGTGGTATCGGTAAATTCATTGTTGTGCCATTGAAGTTCCGGCGGATGTTCAGGTTTGTGGCCTTATGCTTAGGTGACAATTTGGAAAGGCTTGTCAAGGTGTAGTTTTCTGTTTCAGTTATTACTTTAAATTGAGCTCAAATGTAGTGAGAATGGGTCGTTTTTGGTGTAACCTGAAGGCATATAAGTTGTTACAGTGCTCAGCTCCCAACTTGAGGTCTGTTGTCCTACTATACCTAAATGCTGAGTATCAGAGATTGATTCAATTTGTTTGTAAAAGTTGTAATCTGCATTTGGCTATACAAGATCACCACTATGCTGTAGTTTTGAGTTGTAATCTGCATTTGGCTATACAAGATCACCACTATATGCTGCAGTTTTGAGTTGTTTCCCATCAAACCAAATATCTGAATATCCATCTTTCGACAAAGATATCCCATATAAAACAATTGTGCCGCTGTTACCTGACCAAAAAATTATGCAACCGCTTTGCATCAACGGCATGCTTATAATTCAAGGAAAATGATTTTGACGTTCTGGGGACTGACAGTATCTGCAGTTCTGTGGCAGCAAGAGCTCAGTCACATGGAAGAATTCACCAATGCTGTTTACCAAACACAGCTTACACAACATCCGCGGACATGGGCCAACTGCGCGGCATACCCAAAAAACATGATCTCGTGATACTTTGTTTCACGGCATCTATGAACTTGCAGATTCGTAAACTGAGCTTTGCTAGTGTTGTGGAGGCGAGTTGGGAACATATTTGCGGACCCACAGCTGCCGCCCGTTGACGACAAGCTTCGCCAGCGGCTGCTCGCCGAGGATCGCCTCCACCGCAGTCGCGCTGCAGAGCACGACCCGCGCGTACAGCGGAGGTTCTCCCGGCGGCGTCTTCTCCATCATCACCCTCTCCACGAAGTCTCCCCACATCCTGTACATACATATTTTAGGTAATGGAAGAAACGGTTTCAGCCTTTGCTTCACCAAATCACCACAAGCTGTTGTCACTTATCACGAACATCCAGTATATACGTAGTGGTGAGATGCAGTAAAGTAAATTCTTTTGAACGGTTGCAATATCTCTACGTTTAAGGTGACTGGCTTCTTCAATTGAATGTTTTAGTTAGCATTACGTTCAGAGAAAAAAAATGGAATTAAAGTATGCTGTTCTCTATGGAAGAAACTGTAATTTGGATACCATGGCAATGTTCAGAATGATGTCTTCATTTTCTGATAACGGGATCAACTTCTGAAAATCTCGCACAAAGTTGCCCCATCATAAATAACCCTCCTATCTCTTTCTAAACAGATGGCATTCTAATTGGGAATGCTAAACAGAAAGGAAAGTAGAAACCATGGTATCATTTTCTGACTGCTTTAATTAGAGAAATTGCAATGCACTACTGATCTCCAACATGCATATCTCTGGACATGCACAAGCTGGATAAGATAATTTCAAAGGATTTCATATGTGCAGATACAACTCAATGACATTTGTGTTTCTGTTGGGAGAAATTGAATAATTTTACAGTAGATAACCAAACTGGCATGATGAAACTGAAAATATAACATGAAGGAAAATGTACTGCTACAGAGAGATGACATGGGTCCAACAACAGAGAGGGAAGTCTATTTATATATATACGAAATGGACACATAATCAACAACCCCATAACATTTGCTCCATTTGGAATGTATAGAAATTTTTAGGAATTCGCCTATGAACAGAACTACATAGCTTCTTGTTCCAAACAAATCATTGGCATTTTACCGATTACTCAAATTTCGCACTTTGCCAATCGCTAGTAACTTGAAGCTCAGTCTAAGCCAAGGATCTAGATACCGAAGCACATAATATAATCTACTAACCAATTATTCCTCTAAAAATATTCTTTTTGCCAGATAAAAGTTTGGTGGAATTTGCTCTAGAAAAACTGCTGCTTTGAGATTGAGAGCTACGTACTCTGCAATGCACACCTCGATCTCCTCGCGCGTCCATGGTGGTTGTTCCCCTTTGGAGAAGGTGACGAAGAGCGAGCAGCCGTCATCCTCCTCCTCCTGCTGCGGCTCCGGCGTCTCTGAAGCGCTGCAGCTGCGATAGGGCGCCGCCAGCTCCGGTGGGAGCGCGCCTCCGCCCGCCGCCTCGTAGCGCCACATGAGCTCGCGCAGCCGGTCGTCGAACACGAGCGCCCCGACGCCGGCGACGACCTCCGCGACGCCGCTCCGCACGACGTTGGTGGGGGCGTGCGCCAGGATCCCCGCACGCGGCTCGCGTCGGCGCCGCACAGGGACGCCATGGCCTCGGCGGGGAGGGAGGCGGCCTCGCCGGCGCCGAGGAGGACGGCGCGGGCCTCGGCGACGATCCGCTCGGCGTCGCCGCGGCTGCGGACCACGATGGGCACGCGGGAGGCGGCCTCGTCGGCGATGTAGGCGGCGCTTTGGAGCCACATGAGGAGCGCGACGGCGTCGCGGGCGGGCTCGCGGCCGGCGCCCAGGGTGAGCAGGTGGTCGTAGGCGGCGCAGTCGGGGCGGTGGAACCTGAGGACGTCGTGAACCGTCAGCTCCATGGCCGGCCGCTGCGGAGGGAGCATCGAGCAAGCCAACAGCGCTTCGGCAGAGCGGGGCTTGCTTGGGAGACTCACCAGTGTGTTCTCGCAAATATTGCCGGATTTGGACCAGTATTGGGGGACTTTTACCTAAATTGGGCCTAAATCTAGGTTAAAGGTGGGAGTTTTACCAGTTTCAGCACGATAATCTCATTATGTCCTAACCAGCCAGTTGAGTGTTTGTGTATTAGAGGAGGTGATTAGTGATTGCTCAATATGACCTTGAGCCTTCCAAGTCCCAAACTTAACAACAATATTAATCATCTACTCGCAAATATGTTTCTCATGATAAATAGGCATGCCTTATCGCCGCCAAGAAACCTTTGCACCATATGCTTATGCAGAGAACTGTGTCTACATGTGTCGTCTTTGCTACTCCTTCCGTTCAGAAATATAAGGATTTGTTGATTGTTGCGTACTGGGTTTGACCGCTCGTTTTATTCAAAAAAATTGTAAAAATATTATTTATTATATTATGATATGTTTTGTTATTAGATATAATTTGAATATCATTTATTTATTTATATACTTTTACAAATATTTTGAATAAGACGAATGGTCAAACGTGATCTTGAAAAGTTAATAAATCCTTATATTTCTGGACGAAAGGAGTATGTTTCTTAAGAAAAAATTAAATGGACAAGAAAACCAAACGAAACAGTAGAAACACAAATAATTGCATAAACCATCCATAAATCACTTGGAGTTTGAGAACCCAACTCGTAAGTCTTTTTATTGCCAAACCTATCCCAATTAACACATGTTTCATTATTTTGATATGTTTTTAGTTATATTTAAGAAAAAATTAACTTAGAGAAGTTTAACATTGTTGATGTTTTTTAATGCTTACAATGCATCTTAATTGTGGAAAATGCATTCAAATCTCAAAATTTATGAAACAACTTTCATAGTCTAACTAACATCTTATGTTGCATATTTCTAAAAAAAACATGAATGTTATAGTTTTAAAATGTTGTAAGTTCGATAAGAGTATCATTGATCGTTCTAAAGGAACGAAAATGGATTGAATCAATTAAATATGTATTAACTAGGGTAGTTTTTGTAACGAAACTCTGTGGGTACATAGAGAGTTTCTTGGTTTATAGTCAAACTTTGCCACAACACACAAGCTGAGTCATGCCACGTATTCTTAAGCACTTGTTTGGTTCAATACCACAAGCTGCGGCTTGCCACACTTTCTTAGCCTCCTACCCCACATGTCATATATTAAATTTCTTGCCAAATCTTGCCACAAGTGTGGCACCAAATTTCTTCGCTTGACGTTTTGTGGCAGCCACACATTGACTAGAGTTAGGCATGGCAAAACGTGGCTAGCAACCAAACACGCCCTTATAACAAAAAGACTTATGTGTAGAAATTTCAAACTCTAACCGACGTATGAGGTGGTTTATGCAATTATCCAACAAAACTAAAATTAAAGAACCATTTTGAGCACTTTAATTGTAATAAGTAGTATAAAGGCAAGAGATGATTTGATCTAGAGATAACTACTATGTCTTTCCTACAAGATGTGAAAAGCTATCATTTCATCTATATGTTTGCTTTTTTATGTTGTCTACCACGGGAGATGATTAATCTCCTTTTTACTACAACAAATTAATTTATTTAACACTTTGTGCTCCTTTATTATGAATGTTTGCTACAATGTTAACATAACCACATATAGAGATCAACCCTGATCCAAAATGTAAAAGAAAAATCTAATAACATCATATTCAATGTTACATGCAATTAATTATCAGAAAACATCATTAAACTACATAAAGTCTTACATTGGAAACAGAAAAAGAGAACAACATTGCATATATTGAAGAAAAAATATCTATGACTAGCACCAACAGTATGCATCTACATTTGCTTCTTTTCCATGACCCCTTGATTTTCTCTTATGTTTCTGGTTTTCTTTGTTGTCCTCTCCTTTTCCTTCTCAAATTGAGTTGGTTTGTTATATTCTCCACACACAATCATAACCTTCATCTTTGAGTTGAATCTGAATCGCTATTGATTCAAACAATCAGGTCTCTAATTTTCATACAAATGATTAACTTGATAATTAACCAAGAGCATTGAATTTAAGTCACACAATATTTCCTTATCATGGGTGAAGCAACGTTCATGGAGATAGGGGACATAAGATCTCCTAAAAGTGAGAATTTACTTGTCGTTGGCTTCATTTCACTATATAATCAATACTTTTGCACCATACTCATTTCCGATGCCTTTGGAATAATTGATACTATGTTTCATTGACCTCCATTAAATGATGCGGTATAAACTTGTTCTCTGTACTTGAGATATAACTTCTGATCTTATTCAATATATACCATTTTTGGAGATGATGTTCAATATTGTTTCTATATAGCGTAGGACTACATATGGTTGTTTTTGTCCTTAGTTGTTAAATTTTAGAGAATACTTGTTCACAACAAGAAATGGGCTCCGTAGAGATGCAACCCAAACTAATTTAGCGCGGCCCAAATATTCCCTGCCGTTACATATGAAGAAACATTATAGCGAGGACCCAAAATATCATCACCAATACTAATTCTTTGTAGTAGCGACCATGTTTCCATCGGCCTTAAGCCCACAATCGGGCCCACAATCCACAATCAATATAAAAGGAAGTAACCCTAGCACAACAACTCTCTCCTCTCCACCCTCCGCCTACCTCTCCACGGCGGCCGCCCTCTTCTCTCCTCCATCCTTTCTCTCCTGCGCGGGATGGCGTTGTGTGGCCTCCCCGGCTCCCCTCCGGCGTGGGTGAGGCGTGGCCCTCACTCCCCTCCGCCAAGGCGATTGCGTGTGTGGGCGGCTCAAGTCCGAGCGCTAGCGGGCATGGCGCGCGGTGGTGGATCTGATCGCTCCCTTTAGGGGGCGGACATGAAGTGGCGGATCCGGCTACCCTCCTCGGTATAGTAAAAATGATTATATCTGATATTTGAGAAGGACCATATAACATGCAGAATGAGCAAAGACCTACTTCCTTCGTTTGAAAATGTAGAAACAACAACTTGATGCTGTTGAAGGCAGTGACCATAAGTTGAGCAATGTTGGCAGATCCTCAGGTGCGGTCTCTAGTTGGTCATAATCGTTCATATTTCATATATACTGCTTAAATTTTAAGGATAGAATGAGGTGAGTGGTAGGGGAGATAAAAGCTGCTAAGCTACATACCAAGGACGGCAAAGGAGCAAAATAGAGCAAGAGAAATTGGAAAGTGCAAATACGAGTCTGAGCAAAAATGTGAGTGAGTATTTTTTCACATCAACCCCATTAACAGTGAGCTAATTCTTTAGATGGTAATTTAAATTAATTGTATCACAACGATATTTTTACTAATAATACTCGTGCACTCTCATTGCTAATTGCTACAGAATTTTTCTTTTTGCCAAAATTTGACCGAGAAGCAAAAGGTGTTCAGTGTTCTCGCACCCGTGCTGCGCCAGTCCCGTGCTGGCGGCAGTCCAGTAGAGCACGCGCGTCGCACGCGAGGCCCAGCAGGTAGGGTAGGGGCGGCGCAGGCGGATTACCCGAAACGAACCCGATGTGGGCACGGTGAAAACGCGCAGTGGATCGGTGGCACGAGTGGCACGTGCCGCTGCGCCCTCCCGATCCGTATAACACCCACCCCGCGCCGCCGCGGGCGCGCCTCCTCTTTCCCTCCCCACCCCAACTCGCCAGCCACCACCAGCTCCCAGCTGCCTCGCGCGAAATCCCAAAACCCTAACCCCTCCTCCTCCTCCCCCGACCCCCATGGCGTCGCCGCCGCCGCCGCCGCCGCCGCCGCTGCAGCCGCCGGAGCGCCGCCGCCGCCGGCGCAAGTGGTAAGCGAAGGAGCTCGTCGGCGCCTCTACTCCCTCCGCATCCCGATCCGCCCGCCGGCCGCCGCGGCCGAGGCTCGATCCGCGCGCGCTGACCCGATTCCTTCCGCGTGCAGGTGGGCAACGCGTTCGTGCACCAGTACTACAACATCCTGCACCAGTCGCCGGAGCTCGTGTACCGCTTCTACCAGGACGCCAGCCGCCTCGGCCGCCCCGCCAAGCCCGGCGCCGACATGGACGTCGTCACCACCATGGAGGTAAGCGCGCCTCGCCTCCGCTCCCGCCGTCGCTCTTCCATCCTCCTTCCCCGCCCCCCGCGCGCGCCCGCCGCAGGCCCAGATCTGGGCCTCCGTGGGCTCGATTTGAAAAATCTGTGGCGACGGCGTCTGATTTGAATATGGCGAACGCAGGCGATTAACGAGAAGATCATGTCCATGGACGTCGCGCGCGCGGAGATCAGGGCGGTGGACGCGCAGGAGTCGCTGGGCGGCGGCGTCACCGTGCTCGTCATGGGCCACCTCACGCGGAGGACCGGCGTTAGCCGCGAGTTCGTGCAGTCCTTCTTCCTCGCGCCGCAGGAGAAGGGCTACTTCGTGCTCAACGACATCCTGCGCTATGCCGGGGAGGGGGAAGGGGAGGAGGTCGCCGCCGTGCAGCCGCCGGCGCCGGAGGCTGCCCCGGAGGCCGTCCCTGCCCTGCCCAACGGCACTGCGGCACCTGCCGCGGCCGTGCCTCGTGAACAGGGTGTGTTTCACTTCAAACACCTTGCAATTTCTTTCTGTTCCTTCCATGTGACATTAAGCAGGAGTTGAAACTGATTTGGGTTTGGTTGTTTGTAGATGTTCTGCCTCAGCCTGAGCCTCAAGTGGCTGAGCCTGCAGCCCATCCTCAGGAGGAGGAAGATGTGAGCGAGGCGGAGGTTTACAACCCGCCAATTGATGCGCAGGAACCTGTTGTTGAGGAAACACCGGTTCCTGAGGTCATAGATGAAGTGCCAAACAGTGCACCTGTGGCTGCGCCGAGCTCTGCTCCTCCTGTACCAGTGGAGGAGGCACCAAAGAAGTCGTATGCTTCAATAGTAAGTTTTTGAATGCTGTTCCCTAGCATCCGTTATGCACATCAAGATTTACATTCAAACTTTAGATGCGTTTGCGAATGTTGACCATGTGAAGGGCTATATGTTTTTTCAATTCTTTCCGTTGTTTCTTCTCGAGCAAATGTGATCCTGCAGGGGAAGTGAATTTGATTTCCAATACTTTCTAGAATCTGGAGTTGAAATGCTTACATGAAGCTTCTGAGTAAATAAACGTCATAACAGCATCTCTTGAATGATATTGCTGACCTCACAATAAGTGCTCTAAACTATATTTATAGGCACGGAATACCAGTGAGTTTCTTTTATACTTATTGTGCCATGTTGTCAATATCATGGTTTATGATTGTATATTGTGTGTTTCGCGTTTGGTGAAAAAAAGTCCATCTTAAGTTTTTGATGTTATGTGTACTGACTGGTGTTCCTCATGCCGTTTAGCTCTTATACCTTTCGTGTTGAACACTTATGACATTTCTCTTGGTTCTGCTCTAGGTAAAAGTTATGAAAGAATATCGACCACCAGCTCCTGCAGCTCCTGCAAGGCCTGCACCACCGAAACCAGAAAAACAAGCCCCTCCTACCCCTGCTCCTGTTGCTGATGTTCCAGTTTTCAGTTCGAACCCTCAGAGCGGCAGTTACCAAGACCCAGAAGGTATAATCTAAATGCAAACTCTCAGCTAAAGCTTACTTGTTTCAACTGACTTCATCTAAATTCTGAAACTTTTATTCCATAATCTTCAAAGTTGATGCGCATGCGATATATGTGCGGAACCTTCCATTGAATGCCACACCACAACAGTTGGAAGACGAATTCAAAGCATTTGGCACCATTAAAACTGATGGCATCCAAGTTAGGAGCAACAAGGTGCTGCTTTGTTTCTCAAAAATTTATTGTTAAGTCTTAACTTTCAAACTTGCCTAAATATCTATATTTTGCAACAGGTCCAAGGATTTTGTTTTGGCTTTGTTGAATTTGAGGATGCCAGCTCGGTCCAAAGTGCTTTAGAGGTATTGATCAACCTTTTTTTAACTAAGACTGCATTGTTTGACGTATTTGCATATCAGATTGATTAGTGATCACTGTTGATTTGTGTGATTATGGTGTTTAGATTATTTGGCTTATATTTGTATTTCTTAGAGAAGTTCAGTTAGCCAAGTTTAATGGATCAAAATCTGTAGAGCCAGATATTGCGGTATATGCATGTATTTAGTTTTTTAGTACTTATCATGCATATGCAGCAGGAAATGATTAAGAAAATGATTGAGAAATGCCACATCTGTTCTTTTGAGCTACTAAATGTTTTAATTACATCTATTTATGATACATTTGCCAACCATTGCTGTATATGATTCTTTCTTCTAAATTATACTTAATCCAGAAACTTCTATGCCAAGTTATCGTTTGTTTAGGGATCCTGCAATATGTACAATATGATGCTTTGCTTACTTGGTATCACACTTGCTATTGCTAGATCAGAATTATAAGAGTGATCCACATATTGTGACTCTTATTTATTTTCTTGGTTACCACCTCATTTATTTGAACCAACCTTGTCTGCTCTGTTGGTGTGAATGAATTAGGTAATCAAGTTTCTATGAACCAACCTTTATTCAGTGACTATCCAGTTTTGTATGTGGTTATTTTGGTGATCTTTTTCTGCTCAGAGGTGTCACATATTTCAGTTTGGTTGTCTCATGAATGGTTGATAGGCTATTGAATGGTTATACTATTTCTTTATTTTGATAATAACTCTTGATTGCAGGCTTCTCCTGTTATGATTGGTGAGCGGCAATGCTATGTTGAAGAGAAAAGAACTAATGGTTCACGTGGTGAGTTCATGAAGCTTCAGTCTGCCATTTTCTTCCCTAAAAATGCTATTGCTATGGAATGTGGGTCTTTTATTGATAAAGTTGTAGATATGTTCCCAGCTGTAGAGCTTATACATAGGTATGATTGAAAGAATCTTGAAATGCTCTTCATGCTTCATGCACATATTATTTGAAAACCATCTGTTGGGTGTTAGAATTATTGCGAACTGCTGGCGAGTAAGTTCATAACTTTTGGATAAATATATTTCCTGTGGTATAAAGATGTAGATTTGTTCCCAGCTGTAGAGCTTATGCATAGCTATGATTGAAAGAATCTTGAAATGCTCTTCATGCTTCATGCACATATTATTTGAAAACCATCTGTTGGGTGTTAGAATTATTGCAAAGTGCTGGAGAGTAAGTTCATAACTTTTGGATAAATATATTTCCTGTGGTCTAAGCATGGGAACAGCATGGGAACACATTTGATTTTTGCAGCATAAACAAGCTAACAATTGGTAATGGGAAATAGGAAGATAATCTGAAACCGTGCATACATTTTGCCATGTCAACATTGTGCATGGAGCAATCGATGTGCATGCTCATTGTTTTGTCATATCATTCCTGTTGACACATTATTCTGGCTTCAGGCAGTAGCAGAGGAGGAAGGTTTGCAACAGGTAGAGGTAACTTCAGAGGTGAAGGTGTGAGAGGCCGTGGTAATTACAGTGGAGGCAGGGGCTATGGAAGGGGTGACTTCAACTATCGATCTGATTTTGGCGGCAGAGGTGGCAGAGGTGGCGCATCACGTGGTGGTGATGTTGGCTACCAGCGGGTTGACTACTCTGGTTCAACTGGCCGTGGAGCTAGAGCGCCATCGGCAACTAGTGCAGCTGCAAAGTGAGTTCTTTTTGCAGCTATATGCATCCGTAGAAGTTTGATATTCATGGCCACTATCGAGGTTCATGAATATGTTGTGGTGGGTTTCAGTTCATGTGAGGTTATCAGCAAAAATCGGGTCATAAATTGATGCTCACCTTGTTTTGTGGCAAGGGAAAGCAGTGGAGGTATTGGTTACTAATTGTAGAATATACGACTATTCAGATGTAGACATGTAGTCGTAGTATGTTTGCATCAAGAAGATGAGTTGTGTTTCTCCTTTTTACTTATTCCCAAATTAGAGGGGTTGATTTGAGTTGCCAATGATAGTTTTTATTGACTTGTGGAATAAGTGACGGTTATAGTTGGTAATATTATGTACGAGAATTTTCTTTTGCCGATGCAAATGCTAACGCATGCTGTCTTTTGTATCTCTGCACTTACACTAAACTACTTTCTAATTATGTATCGTACTGCAATGGAGGAAAGATGTACAAACATGTTGGGATCCTGATAAGCCATAAAAGGCTTTTGGAAACCTTTGCGATAAGGTGAAGTTTGAACTAAACTAGAAACCGTAAACCCCTGTTTTCGAGTAACTACACTTTATTTGTTGATGTTAGTACAGTGTTTCCAGTTAATTTTGGACTATCTAGAAACAAAAGTCGGTGTAACAACTGGAAATATTGAACCAGATTGCGTAGGTTGTGGCAAGTCTTAAGGTCTTTATTTCCCTAAAAAAAGTTTAAAGGTCTTTATTGCTACATTTTTTCCTCGTTTTGAGCTCCTTTTGTGGAATCAATCCCAAAAAATAGTTACCCTTCAACTTAAACTTTTCATTTGATATAATCTTTACACTTTAACCCCTTAGCCACAAATACAGATATTGAAACCACTTTGGATATGCAAAAGGTCACCTATGTCAGAATACGGATCAATTTGACCTGAAATCAACGGGAATTGTCTCTGTACTCTCGCCAGTTTTGTTCTGTTGATCTTAATAATAGCAAATTTACATTAACAATGCCACAAAACAGCCAAATATACTAGAAGCACAACATTTCGATTATACTGACTATATATCCACATATATCTAAACTGTTCGAGACGCTGAACATAAAAATCGTTGTCAGGGAATAGCATCCAAATAAACAAGTACAAATATTCTATACGCTGAAATGAACACCTTAGTATATGTCAATCACCACCATCTAATGTTATATATGGAGTAGAACTTGACACTTGGGCGGCACCATGGAGAGCCTTACATCTCAACAATGATCTTGCCGGTGGCATGACCCTCAATGCTTTTCTCCCACGCCTTCGTCACATCGCTCAAGGGGAACCGCGAGTCAATTAAGCTCTTCATCTTGCCGTCCTTAAGCAGCCCAACCAAGAACTCAAGGTCTGCCTTGTTGGGTGACAGGAGTAATGGCACCAGCTGCTTCCTGGAAAAGGTCACCCTGTGCAGTGCCGACTTGAGGATTGCAGAGAAGTTCGGGGTCAGGTCCATCACCTTCCCGGAGTCGCTCAACACGGGCTCGAATGTAGACCAGCTTATCCCAACCGTGCAGTGGACAACACCGTCATACTTCTTCCCCGAGGGGCTCTTCAGGCTGGCTCCCTCAGGGGTCCTGTAGTCGAGCACCTCATCTGCGCCCAGGCTCCTCACCAGGTCCATGTTACGTGCACCACAGGTGGCAGTGATGTGGAGGCCAGCCAGCCTAGCAAGCTGCACGGCGTAGAGACCAACACCACCAGATGCAGCAGTGATGAGCACGTTCAAGGGCTTGCCAGTGCCATCGAACTTGGCACCAATGGACCTAAGCGCTTGGAGAGCGGTGCCGGCTGCAATAGGTAGACCAGCACCTTCGGCAGCTGAGACTTCGGCAGGCCTCTTGACAGTCAGGCTTTCAGATGACACAGCATACTCTGCAAGTCCACCTCCATACTGTCATGTAAAAAACATTGTTAATGCCATTAAGAAAAGAACAGGAGATAAAGGCGCAAGGAACATCAATATGTGAAGGTGAACTAATAATTCTGTTCAGTTCTTTTTTTAAAATTTTTGGAAATCATGAGCATCTCATATGTTTAAAACACTAGCTGTCTTGAATTGATTCCTGAACTGACAGAACAAAATGGAGTGGGAAGAACTTCCAGCAATCCAATGCACAACTTTCAAGCACTTGAATATTATTAGCGTTTCATATGTGATGACACCCTTTTCATTGAATTATTTCCTTTAAACTAATCAGAATAGTATTGTCCAGAGATGACTTACGAGTGAGTTCAGCATGGCAACAACTCTATCGCCAGCCTGGAACCCTTTCACTCCAGGACCAGCCTCAACGACTACTCCTGCCACATCAGTCACTGCAAAAGATCGAGGAGAATTAACAAATCTGATTGCTATGAAGTCATAATATCGAATACAAAAGCTTATCATCGTCAGCAAACAAATACTGGCTAGTGCCCACTTGTTAAGACCACTTGTTAACGCCAAGAATAGTGTCAGCTTAGAGAAGTTGGGTACAACTACTATACAATCTTGACCCTTTTCACCCCTTAAACCATAAGATCTTTTCTCAAGTTTTTTTTTCCTTCATAAGCACACAACTTGTGAGATTTTTTCCTAACAATGGCCGCTAGATTAAGATACCAGAGATACATGATATTAGGTCACATCAAAGTATCACAGAGGCCAATGGGACATTTCTATGAACAGGCAATCGTCTAGGAGTGGAAGTAGTACCAAAACAGCATCTGTGAGGCATGGAGATGATTACCTGGGATAAAAGGGAATTTACGAGGCAGCAGAGGCCGCAGCAGTCCCTGCTGTATCTTCCAGTCGACCGGATTGATGGCTGCCGCTTCCAGCTTGAGCAGAAGCTCATTCTTCTTGGCCGAAGGGACGGGGACCTCCACATGCTGCGAGGATCAGGGAGGACAAGTCAGAATTACACAAAAGTCCTGCTGACTACTATTGCTCCTCGTGGTTGACCAGCACAAGTTCATTGTTTAGTCGAAGGAGCGTGACCCGGCCCAGTACAGGAATTACTAATCTGCAACTGCAACCAGTTGACCGCGGTGTTGTGAATCTGAGGGTCCCTTTGGTACAGCTTATGCAACAGCTTCAGCTTTAGATTATGGCTCAAGCTGTACCAAAGAGTTGGTTTGGATAAGTGATTATGGGTAGAAGTCTGTCATGAGACTGTTTTCATTTTTGTACTAGGATGGTGAAGTTGGAAATAGCAGCTTTTCACAGCTCACACTCACAACTTTGTTTCTGAATAGGCAGGATAAGTCTGTTTTGCCAAACGATTTGATTGTATAAGCTGCATAAGTTGAAATAAGCTCGGATAAGTTCGTTTTGACCCATAATCTAAAGTTGATGCTGTTTTTCATGAGCTGAAGCTCTACCAAAGTGACCCTGACTGATGTCAAATTGATAAGCGTATGCTCCTCTCAGAACCGCGCATCAGGGCGTCACCTGACGCTAACGTTTGTTCAAATCAACGACCGGTGTCAACCCTAAGTTAGAATCAGGCGAGTTGACTGCAGTTTCCGCCTCAACGAAAAAGGGGGCCAGTGACTCAAAAAAAGAAAAAGAAAAAAGGGGGCCAGGCCACGGCAACTTGCCAACTAAAAAAATTCGCCAGCCGGTTCATGCCGCCCCCTTGGAGTCCCCACCAAATCCGGCGGCAGGAGTAAACTAGTCCGCCCACCGGTTGCCTGCCGTCTAATCCTACCCGGAGCACCATCACCGACCAATCGCGCAACAGTATTATTATTAAGGGGAAAAAAGGGAAAAAATACAGAAAGGATGAGAACTGCGCCGCACCTTGAGCCCGGCGGCGCCCCCGCCGTAGGCGTCGTACTGCACGGCCCGCATCGTCGCCGGCGTGGCGGCCATCGGGGCAGGGAAGGAAGGGAAGGAGCAGGGCGGTGTGGGGGGCGGCGTGGGTTACCGAGTTCGAGCGAAAGATGCCTGCTGTCTGGTCGGGTTGTTTGACACAAGTACGCTCGTTGTCTCCGTTTTATTCCAGATTGCTTTCTCCGCCGCGTGGGGCGTGATGGTGGATTCTTGCTTGTTCCAGAAGGCCGGGCCGGGTCGCAAGAAGGCACGAGAGACCACGGCAGTCACGTGCGGGCGGCCGCTCGCTCAAACGCCCGTGTCGTGGACGAACACGTGACGCGTACCGTCTGCACGGGGGTTGCGCGCCGTTTCGTCGGCGGCCGCTCGTACACACACGTCGAATCGAAATCCAGTCGCGGCTCGCACAACGGTATGGCCCATATTAGCATTATTCATATTTTCACATTAACTTCCAACAAAAAAGATAATTGAGTCTCTGACCAACAAAGGTACATCCTTTATAGTTAGAATTTGTGAAGTGGCCATTCACCGTTAGAGATATATGAGTATTGGGCTTGCTTGAACATGTGAAAACTCACTAGTAATTAATTATTATTTTGGTACAATATAATATGTTTCACTAATAATGATTAAAATTAATGAAGGCATTACATCCATTTATGTAAAAAGCACTTTCAAATTGAGATAATTAGTTTTCTTGTTTTGTGGTAGGAGAAAACGCAATGGAGATATTTTGTTTACTAGTTGCATAATTTACGTCTACTCATATGTAAATATGTAATCCTGGTATGTTTGAACCATTAAGATGGTTTGTGTTTCACCTTAGTTCAAATTACAGGGGTTGATTCAACTTGCCAACTGTTTATAGTGATCACTTTTGTGGAATAAGTGATCGACCTGAAGTCATCAAACAAATTCAGTTTAAAGGACTGGTATGACGAAAGAAGGCGTTAGTACCAAAATAAGAACTGATGCAATTTGTACCGGTATATCAGGCCATACTGCCAACCTGTTAGGTCCTATCTCTTTCTTTATGCATAGATTTACACATTCGCTAATTTTCAGTTAACTGAATTTTTGTATTCTTGTGTAGAACATTTTTGTTTTTTTCCAGAGAACATCCTTTATTTTACATCAAATGATAAAATTTTTGAGTAGTTGGATCAACATCCAATTACTGAAAAAAGTGATTGAGACATTAGCAAACCTGAAATCTAGATTTAACCTTTGCAGGAAATTGAATCCCATAAGTATTTGCAATTGACCTCCTAAAAAGTAGATTAGATGATAAATTGTACAAAACAGTACTGTTCGAGATGCTGAACGTAAGAAAAAGTAGAGCAGAACGCCGCCACTTAATAAAAACCCTATATCACACCCTAGTATCTATCAACCCTATATAATTTATATAGACTGCTGGAAAATTATGTCTGCTTGACTCCTATGTCCATGAGGACTTTATTGTGTCTCCATTTGTCATGTGAGCTTCAATCACAAATGCATCTGAGTCAGGGTAGCTTTTCAATTCGAGGTCAGCTTCTGTGAATGTTATTGGTATGTGCCACCATTTTGTTTAAAGATTCGAGGTTGGCTGGTGCCTGAGGCGGCGGCGGTGGCGCTAGGGTTCCGCCCGTCTGTTTTTTGTTTGTTTGTGCACGGTTGTGTGTTCTTGCTTAAATTTGTTTCTTCCTATCTATCCTGCCAGATGTTCCGGTGAGCTGACATTTTGTGAGTTTACTTTCAGAAATTTTTGTCGGCTATTCAATCCCAACTTGCGAAGGCAACATTGCCATTAATTTTTTTACATGTTGCTGCAAATGTATGCTTATATTGGCTCGTGCCCCTAGTGAGCTGGAAATTCTGAATCCTGGCAATAAGTGATGGGTTGGTCAGAGAATCAGTTCTCTCTTTCTTAGGAAGTTTTATGACAACACTTGAATGCTGAATACGTAATACCGTACTGGTTGGTGAACGAGCAGCGTGAGAGTTGACTCACCAATTCACACATTTTGTGTGCCTCTATATAACGCAGTGCAATTGGAAGCTACGAAAGAGCACTAGCCTCACGAAAAGAAAGTGTCAAGGAAACCATGAATAATGGAGTGGGTTTGATCGTTTAGTGTTATGGATGCTCGCTCGGAAAGGGAGGCATTGAGAATCATTCTTGTACTGGCTTTTGCTTATGAGCTGTAATGGTTGGCCGATGGCTCCAAAATGTTTTCATTAGACTGAAGATATAGGGATCATGTTGTAGCTGAAATATATCAATTCGCTCAACGTGGATTGCTCATTGTTCTATGTTTACATTGTGCTCCGTCCCACTTCGGTTAACCAGTTCTATTAACCAAAATTCTTCTTATCCGAATTTACTGGCCCGTACTAATTGGGTTAACCGAATGTCTAGCCCAAGTGGTTGATGGGATTTGACAAAATCGAGTAAAACATAAGGGAATCAGGATGTGGATGTTATTAGGTCCTATCTCTTTCTTATATCCATAGATTTACACATTCGCTAATTTTCAGTTAACTGAAATTTTGTATTTCGTTCAGTCAGATTTTTGGAATTATGAAATTATACTGCTGGAACAACGAGAGTGTACTGTTGGAACAATGACAGAGTTGCTAGAACAATTAGTTCTTGTGTAGAACATTTTCGTTTTTTTTTCAGAGAACATCCGTTATTTTACCACAAATGAATAAATTTTTTTTGAGTAGTTGGATCAACATCCAATTACTGAAAAAAGTGAGTGAAAAATTAGCAAACCTGAAATCTCGATTTAACCTTTGCAGGAAATTGAATCCCATAAGTATTTGCAACTGACCCCCTAAAAAGTAGATTAGATGATAAATTGTACAAAACAGTACTGTTCGAGATGCTGAACGTAAGAAAAAGTAGAGCAGAACGCCACTTAATAAAAACCCTATATCACACCCTGGTATATATCAACCCTATAATTTATATGTCACACGGTAATAACGGCGGCACCATCCATCAGGCTTCCATGTCGATAATAACCTTGCCGGTAACATGTCCCTCCATGCTCTTCTCCCACGCTTTGGTCACGTCGCTCAGAGGGAACCTTGAGTCGATCAAGGTCTTCATCTTGCCGTCCTTTAGCTGCCCGACCAAGAACTCAAGGTCCGCCTTGTTGGGCGACATGACCAGCGGCACCAGCCTCTTCTTGGCGAAGGTCACCTTGTGCCGTGCCCACGTCAGAACGCTGGAGAAGGAGTTCGGGGTGAGGTCGATCACCTTCCCGGACTCGCTCAACACTGGCTCGAAAGTCGCCCAGCTTATCCCAACCGTGCAGTGGACGACACCGTCATACTTCTTCCCCGAGGGGCTCTTCAGGCTGGCTCCCTCGGGGGTCTTGTAGTCGAGCACCTCGTCTGCGCTGGAATTCTTCACAAGCTCCATGTTGCGTGCGCCGCAGGTGGCGGTGACGTGGAGTCCGGCCAGCCGCGCCAGCTGCACGGCGTAGAGGCCGACGCCACCGGATGCGGCGGTGACGAGAACGTTCATGGGCTTGCCGGTGCCGTCGAACTTGGCATCGATAGCCTTGAGAGCCTGGAGAGCTGTGCCGGCTGCGACAGGCAAAGCCGAACCTTCAGCAGCAGAGACCTCGGCAGGTCTCTTGACAGTCAGGCTTTCAGATGCTACAGCGTACTCGGCGAGTCCACCTCCCGGCTGTTATTTCAAAAAAAAAATTATTTTTAACACCATTCCAGATAGATATAGCTAGGAACAGAAAGATGAAGGCATATGGAACATAAACATAGAGGTTGCACGGTGCAGTAGGAGAATTTCCAGCAATCTTATGTTGTACAACTTGTTCTAAGAACTTAAAGATCATCAGAGAGGGCTTACACGTGAGTTCAACATGGCAACAACTCTATCTCCAGCCTGGAACCCCTTCACTCCCGCACCAACCTCAACTACAACTCCTGCTACATCAGTTACTGCAAAAGATGGAGGAGAATCATGATTCATAGAAATTCTCAACATCTACTGCAAAAGGATGTCAAGGCACTGCTTATGGTCGTTGACTTGCAAAAATTTGGCTAGTGTCCAATTTTTTAGACCACAGCTCTTTTTGACACCATAGAGAATTTGGGTAAAGTTACTAGTCTTTATCCTTCTACTCCTTAAAAAACAACCCCTATTCAATTCCCACAAAAAATAAAAATCTCTACGCTCAAGATTCTTCTTTTCATAAAAATCATTTCGAAGAGGGTACGATCCTTGTATTACTACCTTTGGTTTTCTTTAAGGACAGGCTAGCTAGTTCAAACTTACACCAACTAACATGTCTTAGCGACAACAAAGAAAAATAGATAGAATATCAAGATAGCAAAGAAATATGGTGTTTCACATGTCAGTATTAGCAGTGAAACACATAATACATAATAATATTTTTCAGCCAAGACTCCAGATGAAACCTCGGACATCAATCAATCATCAATCTCAATTTGTTACTGCAGGAAAGTAGAGAAACAGATACTATGAAATATATGATCGACATAATACCATTGGTCGAAATCAAATTAACATTAGTATCAACGGACCAGAATTGTCAAAAATATTCTCAGGGTGATGTACCTGGGATAAAAGGGAACTGACGAGGCGAAAAAGGTCGCAGCTCTCCTTGCTGTATCTTCCAGTCAGCGGGATTAATTGCTGCCGCTTGTAACTTCAACAGAAGCTCATTCTTCTTGGGCGAAGGGACCGGGACCTCCACATGCTGCATCAAAGAGATAATTCAAAACTTGTGCGACTGGTATTTTTCAAAGAAAAAAAAAAGACTTGCTGCTTTCAGAATCAAGCGAGAGGCGACTATGACTGCGGTTTCCACAACAAATAAGAAGGCAGCAACAACCAATATTAACCAACTAATTTTCTCCTCATCCTCTTCCCACTGTGAGTTTTATTATTATTTGGTGACAAGATTACATTTCTAAAGATGTTTAGAAGTTTCTTCCATGTTGTGTGAATTGCCTATGAAATAATGCACTATTGAGAAAAAAAATTAACCATCAAATAAATATCTTGTTTCTTGTATGACACCAATAAAAACAACAAACTAATAAAACAACCCCTGACTACGCTCTTTTGTCGTGTCCTCACCAAATCCCGTGGTATCTGAACACCAATACTCTAATCCTACCACCGTAGCATGCATGTAACACTTACCAATCCCCATCAGATTCTGGAAGGACTGGTGGTATCCTGTTCTTTATTTTAATCTTTGCTCTAACCAAGATTTGTCGTTATATATTAGACTGACTCAAATAGATCATCCAAATGGTGACGCATATCTAAAGTGGGTCCTAAAATGTGAAAAACGACTCTCTGATAGAAATCTGCTGCTCTTTTTTTGGTACCCAAACGACACACCCAATTCCGCGGCCGCGAGGCGGATGACCCACAAATAGATGGCGTCGCCCTGTGATCCAGCGGCTGCCTCCCCAACCCCATCTGCCTCCCTCCAGGGTCGGCAAGGTGGGCTCACCCGAGCCGTGTCGTCCCTAACAGCGGTGGCTCGGCGCGGGGAGCGGACTTCACAGTGGCGGCTGTGCGAGGCAGCGTAAGGGGTGGCATGACGGTAGAGGCCTGCGGAGGGGCTGCCCAGGACGAATTTTGGGGTCTTTGTTAGAGATCCACATTTTTGCCTCTCTTACAAAGACCTATTTGGTGTTTTGGATCTCACATTTAGGTGTTCACTATTGGAGATAGCTTTAGTTTAAGATGCTGGAAATATGGTTGGGTTAGTTACCCGTTTAGAATATTTCATACAAAATCCAGTTTAGAATAAATCTTCCTAATTTGCTACAGGATGTGTGGTGCTCTCTAGCTCCTTTATTAAACAAAATCATGTTGTCTCCTCAAGAGATCAAGGTCATATGGATTCCCAAAGCCTGTGCACAATCAATCTGATGAGAAATGGCTGTGTGGTCAACTGCAGAAATGCATTACAGACAAGGGAACAAAAAAGTTATCAAAATATTTTTATGGCTAACTGAGACTGAAGCCATTTTCACAAAAGTTTACGACAAATTGGCAAGAAGACCTTAATAACCTGCTATTTTTAATCACAACCTTTAACTATTATCGATCACACTTCTGTGTCCTATTCTTTTCTTAGTGTATTATTATTCAAACTCTTTGTAAAAACTTGAGATCTTGAAATCAATTAAGTGAGGAATGCCTCGGTCAAAAAGAAAAACGAGAAGGAAAAGATTAGGACTGCCCCGCTTGGTCGGTTACCTTGAGCCCGCAGCGGCTCCGCCGTAGGCGTCGTACTGCACGGCGCGCATCTTCGCCGGCGTGGACGGCGCGGCGGCCATCGGGGAGGAAGAGCGCGGCTTTGCCGTTGCTTGGATTTTTTTCCCCGCTATACTTGTTCTTTGGTTTGTGTTTCCGACCGGCACAGGCGGCATCGTCGAAGGATATATAAACGCGAGGATCCTTGTCGGGTGCCTGATCTGACGTGTGATCAGAAGCCACGCGTTGCTTCTGGAAGGGAGACTGGCTAGCTGGAAGCTAGAGAAATAAAAAGAAGGCGAAGGCAACAACGCGGATGTCACCGGTTGGACGCACGGCCGGAGGTACGTAAGCCGGCCTGACGTGCAAGCATTTGGTCTTTTTATCTCAATCTTGTTTGGTTGATAAATCAATTGGCACTAACGATCTGATCCACTTCCTCGAACGGTGTTTTTTGCTTGCTCTCAAGTCGACCACCGCCTGCAGCATCCCTTCGTCCAGCAACCCAACCCAGAACTGGAGGCCTGCCTTGTTGGGCCACATCAGCAGCGGCACATGGCAGAGAAGTTAGCGCGCTGTGATGTCCGGTAAAAACCACAAACAATATGCACCATTGAAACGCAACAAACATGGCGCCGTGGTTTGTGGCAGAGCGCACCAACCCGCCGGCATGAGCCACAAAACTGCAATCCCTTATGCTTATAAAAAGAAAAAGAACCTTCATTTCCATGACCCGACTCACCCCTTTCATTTCTCACTGCATATCTCTTTAAACGGCCCAACTCTAATTCAAGTGTGATCCGTAATTTGCTTTCTCCGTGACCGACCTATCTTCATCAACCTCAAGCAACTCCCAGTGATGGCGGAGCTGAAACAATTCCTGTTGCCTCCCTTGCCTACGTACCTACTATGACCAGGATCAAAATTTGGATATGTTACCTATCATCACCCTCTTTCTTATTTGTTTTTTTCCCTCTAGTGTGGCTTCGGTTGTTGGCCTGCTTCACTTAGTTTTGTCTCCGATTATATATATCCGCAAGGGATGTACATCATGTTTGGTTGGAACTTAACCATTCACCAACCAGCTATGGTCCCACCCCATAGTGCCAAGTTTAGAGTGGGATGGTAATTATTGACCGCAACTGCGATGGTACTATTAGTTGCCAACCCTAGTTCGGTCATATTAGTGTGCTATTATATTCGGTACAAAATCAGATGAAATGCTATAAATAATCAGATACAAAGTTGCCTAGTTTATTCAAAATATGCTGTCCAAATTATTTTTATTTCGAAATCTTCTGTGTTTTCATATTCACATGAATTGAAGTTAAAAAAACATGTCCATTCTTGACATTGAAGTTGAAACCAGTCCTGTTATGCAATTGCTCATTTTCTTTCTTGCAAGGCACAAGAGTTAGAAGAAGCAAGCAACGGTAACAGGAAATTTCTTGAAGAATGTAGGACCATCAATTCATTCACTTAACTGACTAGAGAAAGCACGGATGACAGCTGAGGGATTCTTTTAGCCATGGAACAGGCCAAGTTAGGAGGGTTATTTTGTTGTTGACAATTGTATTTTGTTCTTGTAATACGTTGCAATTGTGGAGTATTTTGTTATAAAGTCACATGCTAATCCTAGATTGGTTGCTTAGTGTACATTAACAGATAACAATTTATCAAGTCTATTCATTTTTATTTCATAATCCCAGTTTACAACCCATTCAATTTATCACATTGAGTGAAAACAATGAAGTGTACACGAGGTACTCGTTAAAGGTACATGTAGCATTACGTAGTTTTCATGATTGGTACATATAGCGTCATATCTCTATTTTTTCCTTGCAAAAAGGATGTACAAGATTGTGGCAACTATGTAATATTCGCTCTAGTACATTTTCTGAAATTTTTTGACACATTGTAAAAACTTGTGAAATGTGTGGTACCTTGTAAAATTTCTAGCTTAAAGAACAACATAACATACCTTTAATGTTGGTACATTTTCTTCCATGATTAAGTACCTCAGTTCAAAACTCAGAATTTACATTAATTGTAGGGGACACAACCTGAATATGTACCGTATGCTCTGTCATATACATTCAAAAAATAATTGAAATGCATTTGAATTAAAAAAGGTGTCATGCAGATCTCGAGAGTAGCACATGGGTATGAGTGGTGTGGATATCCAGAAAAGTAGAAATGGAAACATTTTGTGCCTTCTCGAGGATGTCCATGTGACGCTCACCACAACCACAGACCCCAAAGTTTGCCGACGGGGAGAAAAAATTGGCAATGGTATGGGCGAGTATGGCACATTCCATCTGCATAGTTGGTGAAAGCAATGCCATTGGATGCCGGACACGGACATGCGCATTGCCTGCTACCGTTCGACAGACAATCTTGTTCTATGGTGGTTGTAACATCCCGAAATTTTAAAACTTAAATCAAATTCAAAATTTGTGACTAATTTAAATTTTTAGGATTTATTTTATGATTCATGAATTTTTGAAAACCAAAACATCGATGAATTAATCAAACTAGTGAGAATTGAAATTTTGATTAAATAAAATCAACCGTGCCTAAGTGTATGTTTGTTTGTTTGTTTTTTTCTTTAATTTGTTTTGTTGTCTGAGTGTTGCTCCAATTTTTAAAACTCCAAAACACCTTCAAATTCACCCCAAATCTAAATACCAAAATCCTAAAAAAGAGTAAACCTTTTCCTCTCTTCCGGGCAGAAATCCCCTCCTTCCCTCCTCTCCCTCTACCCAAGCAGTCGGACCACCTCTCCTTTCCCCATGCCGCAACCCCCTCCCCTCGCACAGCCCACCTCCCAAGGCACGGCCCACCCGTGCCACGCACCACCCCGAGCGCCGCCCGGCCCCGGTCCCGTCCGCCTCCCCCAAGCGACCCCTATTCCGGGGCGTACCTCCCCTGCTCCACGATGAAAGCTCGCGAATATGCCTGCTCGTGCACAAAGCCACCATTGGAGGCAAGTTCTTGTCCCCGACGATGCTTTCGTGCTCCTCCACCACTCCGCACCAATAAAAGGGGCGCGCACCGAGCTCCTCTCCGCACCGGCGCGAGTGCAACCTTCCCTCCCCCACCGAGGTGCCCACAATCCAAGTTTTTCCCAATTTCTCCCGAGCTCCCAGCCATGGCCGTTCCTCCCCAAAATACCTCGCATACGAGCCACCTCCCCTCCACTTTCCACTCCGGACGGATGCGTGTTGAGCTTCTCCACGAGATCCCCCACTCCCCGGCTTCCCTCCCCCTCTCCCCGGGCGGCCCCCGAGGCTTGGGCGCCCGTCCATGGCGGCGTCGACCGGAGGAAGAAGAAGGTGTTGCCTTGAGTTTCACGTTAGAATTGCTCGTTTTGCAAAATAGCCTTTGTCCTTCTCCCAAATAAACCCACCTCCCTCTCTTATTTATGCACATTTACACTCTAGCCCTTCGGTCTACCATACACCCATGAACCACCCCATAGACCTGGTCCATGATTCCACATAAAAATAATTTCAAAAATTCTAGAAAATCCAAGCCCCTGCACTTTTGCACTTAAGCCCATGCCCTTTTTATATATTATGTTCATGTCCTTGGATTTTTAAAGAAAGACCCCCAACTTTCTAGAAATTATCTTTTACGTCCCTAACATTTTACAAAGGTTCCTCTAAACTAATTACAAATGGGTCCCTATGACCTTAAAAGTATTTATAAAAAGTCCCCGAAACTTCAAGAGCTTATATCTTTTGATCCGGACCTCCGTTTCGGAGATTCTTACGCTCACGCGATCGTCCCGACACGACAAATCTTTGTCAGCCACCATAATCTCATCCCATCATAATATTTTCCCCCTTGCCCCCTTAATCTCCCATTTCCACCGTCCGAACTCCGTTTCCACCGATCCTTTCGTCGTTGGACTCCTAAGTTCCGGCATACCCAATCCTAATTCCCATAATCCAGATATTGCCCTCCTAAACTCCAACCCATCCCTGCGAGCCATAGGTATACACTAAACCTTCTGATCTAAATGGAGTTTTAATGGGAGCTTGATTGTTTTCTTAATTATTTATTTTCTTTTCGCATTAGCTTCACATATTATAGAGGCGGAGAATCCGAAGGAGTCCAAGCTGGAGACGACGCTCGATGACCCAAGTCTCAAGAAGGATTCCGATGTGCGGTAGAGTAACGACGTGAGGCACGACTCCTAATGGATTTAGCGTTGCCAAGCAAGCTCTATCAATTCCTTGATTATAATTGATCCTATTACTCTACTTATTCTCGCACCTATTTAGGAAAGCTACTCTTATATGCTTTAATCCTTGCAATTTTTTTACTAGAGCCCGGTTGTTGTATGTTAATGTTCAAATCACTATAGATATGAACATTAAACCCTAGATTGACCATTAGAACACTAGATCAACCTAGAAGTTATTGTTAACTATGTTAATGATAATGTTGCAGTATTTCTCAGGAACTATTACTATTTATCATCATAAACCTTGTTTAAGAAAATGTGTGAAAATGAGTTTGGTGGTGTGTGTTAATGGGTGGGTGATTAGACCAACTGTGTTAAGGTGAAGTTGGGTGGGAAAGCTACTGGCCATGGGTGAAACTCCTAGTACTGGTGTAGAGTACTTGATGTTTAGGTGATGTCCATATGCGATGGACGAGTGTTTGCCCTGCCATATAAGGACCGGTTCTTCGAAGCCCAAATTGGTGATTTAGTGTACAACCATATAACCTGTTATGGGCAGAACTGTTGACCAAACCTTGGGTTACACAACAAGACGTTCCATCGGGTGTAGTAGATGACGGAGGTCCAGGGATCGTTCTTTTGGTGAAGTCTAGTATTTGGTACATATATGGTGGTCAATATGCTTGTGTCATATCCATCGGATCCCCGGGCATTCGGGGTGCACTTGTGGGCGTTCCTAGTTGCGGTGGCAATGTTATGTGCTTACTTGCAAAGAGGGCATAACTTGAGGGCAAAGTGTACCAACCTCTGCAGAGTGTATAAAACTATCCGGATATCCGTTGTCATGGTATATTGGTACGTCAAACCTTGAGCTCTCGTTGATTAGCCACGAATACAAAATCCTTGATGTGTGAGTGGGCAGCTTTGTGCCCATGAGTTTTGGGAATGGTGTTGGCCTGATGTGCCGAGCTGTTATGACCTTCGGTCGGAAGGCTAATCTAAAAAGAATGGGAATTGTCGGGATCGATGAATATCTCTCCCAGGTCCGACCAACTAAAACTATAAAATGCTTTCTTCTTGAAGAACCTCTTTGCTTCTATAGTGAGCCCTGCATGCGCGCTTTACGCTAAAACTCGACCCTATCTTGACCACAACAAGATTGCATGTACATTATCCCTTGCTAGTGATAGAGCTTGTTGAGTACCTTATATACTCACCCGTTGCTTATTTGTTCGGATGAAGATGGAGAATACCATGAGGATGAGGAGTAGGTCGCGTCCTTCGCTTGATGTTTCCTGTGGAGTCTATGATGCTTTCCGAGTGTGTTTTCTTTTATGTGAGGCTGGTCTATCCACCTCTTTGAATCTAATCTAGACCATGTATTCCCTAGCTATTTCCCTTTAAGGAATCAATAAAGGTTATTGTATCGAAATTGTATCATCTACGTGTGTACCAACTACTGTTCCAGGGATTGGTACGTATACACGATGTAGTCCCGAGAGTGGGACGTCACAATAACCTCCCAATATGTGGCAACACCCCAATATTACCTCCTATTGACGGCCAAAATTGGACGAGAAACCAACAACGTGGCCAATATAGGCCTGACTGGTTTCACAAACCAAACCAGTCACACTAGTATAACAAGTTGCTGAAATGACCAATTGGATTCCACCATTGCGTAGAGCTCGTCAAAATAGTCAAGATGCATATGTAGATTGCTAAAATTTGAACTCCAAATGCAAAAGTTATGGTTTCTAAAGATTCCAGAAATTTGAAAACCGATTAGACTAGTTGGACACCGATTAGATCGGTTTTAACAGAGTCCGAGCAGAAAATTGTATTTTGCCTCAGAATTTGCAAGGAAACTTGATTTCTTGCGCGGAAATACCAAGCCTCCTATAATACTAGCGGCTCGGGGGTGATTGAAGGCGCTCAACTCCAAACTAGGGATGTCAACGGGTACCCGTTACCCGTTTCCTGATGGGGAAAAACCCTATTAGGGATGGGGATGGGTCAAAATTTAACCCTGCGGGGAAGGTAATGGGAAAAAAAATCTATCCCCATTGGGTATATGGATCCGGGATGGGAACCATGCCCCCGTACCCGCTTTCCCGCTTACCCGATACTATGCCCTTTGTTTCCTCATTTCGTTCAACACCGTTTCACAAGCAGCCAGCAAAAGCCAACCCTAACAAGAGCTTCACGCGTTCCTCCTACCCGGCACCACTCCCAATAGCTTCACATGTTGCTCCTCAACATTATCGGAGAATGGAGGCCACTCACGGTCGACGGCTCTACGAACGTCGGCCGACTGCAGTTCGCGCGGCAATGGTGGCTGGTGCTCGCGTGGCGTGCGGAAGCTCGGCGGCTAAAGCTTGCGTGGTTCGGGAATGGCGGCCAGAGTTCGCGCGTTGTGCCTCGACAGCTTGAGATCGTGCGGTGCGGCAATGGCAGCTGATGCTCACCCGGCGATCGGCGCGTGAAGGGTTGGCGAATGTAGCTCGCGCGGTGCGGCACGAGATCCCCGTGGGTGCCTATTATCTACGTGGGGTCGGGGATGGGGTCGAGCTATGTCACCCGCGAGCGGGGACGTATGGAACGTTTGGCTGTCCGGGACGGGGACGAGGACGGGATAGTTAAACCCACGGAAATTTTACCCGCGGTCATCCCTACTCCAAACGAACTATTTATCTTTTATCCTTTCACCTTTTTCTTTCCCTTTATTTTTCCAACCCCTTTTTGTTCTTCCTCTCTCGTATTCATGGCCAAAAGATGCTCTAGCTGACTTTCCCAACCTAGGACAACATGACATGCACCTGCTCTTACGGGGTCCCTCCCAAGCAGGCGTTCAACGGAGTTTCGTCGGAACCTGGCAAAACCGGTCAGACCGGTGTGCCCAACCAGCCAGACCAGTTAAGGCAACTCATGGAGATCATGTCTGTTTGCGACCCACACGCTCTAGTGCATTTGGTGTGTGACCAAATTTCACGTCAACAGACTTTTTCACAACTCCGCTGGGAACGAAGTGTTTCGATTGACATAGCCGAAATCAATTCCTATCAACATGACATCAATTCAAGACCTACCGGATGAGGTATTGGAAGAGTATATGAAGGCCAATTACAAGGCTTGCGAGAGTTTACTTCCAACATGCTATTAAAAAAACAGGAGCAAGGTGTTTTTCAGATCAAGGAGTTGAATATGGATCCACTTCTCATTGACGCCTTACAAGAGATGCTTTCTTCAGGTAGTTTGTTATTGTCTATTAGCTACTTTTTACAATGATACATTATCTACTCCTATCATTAGTCAAGAAATAGAAAAACACCAAATTCGGTTGTCTCAAGCCAAATCTAGGGAAAAGCTAGATGACACGTCAACTTCTTCTGCCTCAGATGCAAGTTGATTCTACACACGCAAGTTTGGTTACACCAATTTCAGAATCCGGTGAGACTGATCTGCCAACACAAGTCAGGCAAGTTGTACCAACCGATCAGATCGGTTTGCCCTGAAGTTTTGGCAATAAAGCCAAACCGAAGATGTTGAAGCCTAAAAACCCAAAGGTTGGTGTATTCAAAGATCATGACAAGCATCAGGTCGTAAAGCCAATATCTCAAAAGTTTCAGGCTCAGCTTTAAATCCAAAATTTTCAAAGGTGCACGTCATGTGCAACCAAAGATATTTTCACGACAATCTCAGGATCCATAGTGGAGTAATTCTCATACATCAATGATAATACCATCAGACGAGTCATCAGTATATAGACTATGGGCGCCACATCCTGTCATGACTTATTTTTATTCATTATATGGCCTACATTAGTGTCATCCCTTCCTATGTGCTTTTATCAACATTTTAAACTCTTATGGAGAAAGAACATTATAAAAGTCATCACCTGTACATAATGACCATTCAAAGAATCAGTCTATCGTGAAAGTTAAACCAAGGGTGAGTAAACAAGTTTGGCGTGTTAAAAAGGATACTTGCTAGGGAAAAGACGAATACTCATATTTAGGAAAGTATTCGGGAGCAAGCTTCCTCGACTCAAGTTGTAAAAGATTAATATGAATAAAGTTCGGTTGGGGAGCATTGCAGCAAGAAGGAGAAAATGAAGAGAGAACCAACTTTTGATGACCTGTTGGCAAAATACACAAGGAAAACTGAGGAAAATCAAGAACAAGCCGACAACGTGCTGCTACAAATACTCAAAGGAGTTCTCATCAACATGACCAAAGGTACTTCAACGTAAATTGCAATCACCTCATTCATATTTATCATATAATCCTTCAATGAACATACCATGTGATGCATATCTTGTTAATTACAATCCATGGTTCTGGTATATAATCCTTGGTTGCTTTGTTATTAGTATCAGTATCCAAATTGGTATGTGCATGATTGACCATTAGGGCTGTATCGAGATTTTTATTACTAGCTGAACTTTAAATGTTTAAAGGCAGGAATAGTTAGATTAGTTATACTAATATATTGCCATAATTGTTAGAAATATATTTCACCTATATTGCTAAGTTGGTAGAATGCATACATCGTTTATACATGGCCGATTATTGCGTATTATTATTCATACACAATTGTCACTCTAGAAAAATATTTTCTGGTATGCAAGCATCACCAAAAAACAGGGGGCATATGTTGATGACAAAAATTGGACAGAAACCGACAAGGTGGCCAAGATAGATCGGACTGGTTCCACAAACCAGTCAGACCAATTTAACATACCACTCAGACCAGTTTTACAAGTTGCTCAATGATCAATTGGATTCCACCATTGCGTAGAGCTCGTTGAGATTCAGGATGCATATGTATATTGCAAAAGTTATGGATTTTAGATGATTCCAAAAATCTGAAAACCGGTCAGACTGGTTTTAACAGAGTCCTAGAAGAAAATTGTATTTTGACTTGAAATTTACAAGAAAACTAAAATTTGTTGCGCGGCAAGACCAAGTCTCCTATAAAATTATGGGGTCACGACCGACTGAGGAGGGTATCCAACTCCAATCGAACCATTTAACATGTTTTTACCTTTACTTTTCCAACCCCGATTTATTGTTCTTCTCTTATCTCCATAGCGAAGAAGGCATCCTAGCTGGTCTGCCAAGCCTAGGACAACCCCACGTGCGCCTACCCTGATGGGGGCCCTCCTGGGCAGACGTTCAGTGGAGTTTCATTGGAACATGCCAAAACCAGCGAGACCGGTGTGAAAAAAAAAAACCAGCCAGAGCAGTCGAGGCAACTCGCGGAGACCAAGTCCGTTTGCGACCCACATGCTCTAGTGCATTCGGTGTGTGACCAGATTTCACGTCAACACCTCTCACAAGGGATTTGCTATTAGAAACCTGAAACATGATCTTAGTTGTTGTTTGAATGACAAAACGGGCTGAAAGAGCTCAACACCTTATGGACCTTTCAAGGGAGATGCAAAACACTATGTGATGAGGACATCCCGACCACACATGTAAGCGGTGACCAAAATAACATAAACCAAGAGCTTGGTCATGCAATCACTGATACATACAATGAAAGTGCTCATGAAAATGATGGTCTAAGCCATGGAGCTGCTGTACCAAGAGAAGAATCAGTTACACCACTTCGAGGACCGATTACACGAAGTCGCGCAAAGAAACTACAACAAGAGGTGAACTCTCTCCTTACTGAATTTACATCAAATATAAATGAGAACTTTATACTACCTAAATGTTCTACATTTGTCTTGCTAAGGTTTATACATGAAGGAGGTGCTGCTGGACAAAAGGAGATGGGTTACACCAACAAGTAGATGTGTTACATGGAAGCTGAATCAGCACCTAGTCTACTCCTACAAGCCTCAACTTCTATAAAGTTGTGCGTACAAGACCCTTGAGTTTCACCTTCCATAATCCACATGGATGGAAAGATAATCAAGTCTACTTTCACCTCCAACAAACGGCTCATCATTTCGACTTCCCACCAAGGAGTAATGATCATTTTACTGAAGTCTGCCCGGAAGGCTGAAGGCCACGCGAAGCCTTTCGGGATGAGCAGTTTTCACACCTTTGAACTTCATTCCTTCATGAATAAGTTACTCCTCGTCCACACCTAGCTAGGAGGGTGTTCCTAGTATAAATATTCATTGTATCAAAGCCAAACTTAGACTATTATGAATCAAGAAATCCACCACATGGTGTTCCGGCCAAGAGCTGAGTGACTTACCCCAAACTTCTTGCTTGTTCTACATAGACTTGTGAGAGACCGACTTGCCGGTATACGCAAAGGTTCCTTTGGGGCCCCCTAGTTCGTGCTCTACGGTTTCCAGTTCGGCTGCACCGTTTTGTGTGGATTAGTTCCGGTTGTGGTTCTGCGGTCGTTCGGAGATCGAGTCGATGTCCTCAAGGTTTCGGTGCCTCTCTCCCCGTCGCTTGGTTGCAACCAACCTTGGTCAGGTATAAAGCTAGTTACCCCGCTGAATTTTTCATCTACATATCCTTCTTCTACCTACTGCCGTGAAGATTGGGCCAACCCCGGGTTTTCCCCTATCACTATGTGGATCTGAAGGTCAGAACATGGTTGTTAAAATCACGTGCCTTTGTGTGCTTGTTCATTTCTAGGGTTCTTGTTGGGCATAGTTTGTGTTCTTCCTTAAATTGTTTTGATTTATTTGCTTCTGTCAGCTGACTTTTCGTGAGTTTACTCTCAGAAACTTTTATTGCCTGTTCAATGCCCTATTGCGAAGACAACATTGGCAAGTGTATGCTTATATCGACCTATATCCCTATTGATGAAACACCATCAAGAAATAAGTGATGGGTTGGTCAGAGAATCAATTCTCTCTTTGTTTGGAAGTTTAATGATAAAACTTGAATGCTAAATCTGTATTATCATACTGGTTGGTGAATGAACAACAAGAAAATTGACTCACCAATTCACACATCTTGTTCTTCTATATAACACAATGCAATCGGAAGCTACACGAAAGAGCATTAGTCGAATGAAAAGAAGGTTTGAAGGAAATGATAAATAATGGAGTGAATTTGATCTTTCAGTGCTATGGATGCTTGCTCGGAAAGGGAGGCATTGAGAATCATTCTCGTAGCAGGTTGTGTAGAGGAGTAGTAATGGTTGACCGATGGCTCAAAAATGTTTTCATTAGACTGAAGAAATAGGGATCATGTTGTAGCTGAAATATATCAATTCGCTTCAAAATGGATTGCTCATTGTCGACTTGGGTTAACCATTTTTCTATGGTAAATTGGTTGCCATTTTTCATCAACCGAATTTCTTCTTATCTGAATTACTGACTAGTATTAATCGGGTTAACCATTTTTCTAGCCCCTACTGCTTCATGGGATCAGTTTACAAACTCTAGCAAAACCAGGATGTCGATGTTCATTGTACCAAGTTTGAAATTCAAAAACCTTTTGTCAAATTTCTATCAATTCATATTTCCCTTGTTCAATAGTCGTTAATTTCCGCTCTTGTGCTGTTACCAAGTTCTCAAATATTTGTTTCTGTGCTAATTTTTGATCCGGCAGTGTATAAATCCAAACTTGGCCACAAAATATTTTCAAAATTCTTCAATCATTTTTCCTCAATGACACGACGATCGAATTGGGGACAATGCCCCATCCATCACTTACCTTCTTAGGCCATGTCTGTTTCAGCTTTTAGAACACTGAAAAAAGCTTGTTCTTGGATCACTGAAAAGCTAATACTTAGAAAATATATTGAAAACTAAAAATCTCGGGCCTCAACAAATAGGCGTAACCTTTCTTTTCACTGGCTTGCATTTTGTTATAGCAGCAAGATTACGTTCAATAGGGAAAGTAACCAATCAGTAGAGTACTGGTATGGCCCATATTAACATTATTCATATTTTCACGTTAACTTCCAACAAAAAAAAGACTGATTGTCTGACCAGCAGAAGTACATCCTTTATTGTTAGAACTTGTGAAGTGGCCATTCAATGTCAAAGATATATGAGCATTGCGTTTGCATGAATTATGTGAAAACTCACTACAGTCATTAATTATTATGTACAATATAATATGTGGCATTTTATCCATGTATGTAAAAACACATGGGACCGCCTCCGTTGGTTGGTTACCTTGAGCCCCGCGGCGCCTCCGCCGTAGGCGTCATAGTGCACGGCGTGCATCTTCGCTGGTCGGGACGGCAGTGCGCCGGCCATCGGGGAAGAAGAGCGGGGCTGCCTCGTGAATATAAGTGTCCAGTCGCTTTGCCGTTGCTTGGATTTTTTCGCTATACTTGTTCTTGTTTCGTGTTTCCGGCCGGCACAATAAGCGGCATCGAATGATATACAAACACGAGGATCCTTGTCGGGTGCTTGATCTGACACGTGATCCGAAGCCACGCGTTGCTTCTAGAAAGGAGACTGCCTGCTGGCTGGAAGCTAGAGAAATCTTATCTCTTATCTTATATATACTAATTGGAGGCTCCTTTTTAGGCCTTCACGTTAATCAGAAAATAAAATCCTAAAAATTCCCACATAAAAGTAAAACATCTGGCCATTAGTTTTAATCTTGAATAATTTATAACTGTAGGATCCTACTTGTCCTCAAGTAATATTCCATAGTTGGAAAAACTCATTATCCCCCCATCTCCTTACGTAAAAGTTTCCATATGTATACCACCCTGCCCGAACAACTGATCAATTTTTATCATTGATCTTCTTTCCTCTCCAATGTGTTTGTGATTGCTTCCTCGCCGGGTCATCTAGCCCTGGATTTCAACTTTTGATGTGGCTAAAGAATGATGAAAATCTTCATGTACAATCCAGGTTTGATCGTTTACGATAATTCCTTCCCACATCTCCTTACGTAAAATCTTCCACGATAGATCGTCGTGGTCACCATCGAAAAAAATGATCTGTTACCAAAATCTTCTACCCCTTCTCATGTGTTTGTGATTGCTCTCTCACAGATTCCTCCAGACCTGGATTTCAATTTTACCTGGGGCCAAACCACGATGAAAAACACTCAATCTATTATGTTCGATCTTCCTGCTGTCTCATGCGTTTTCTTCTAGCTCCCTTGCAGATTCATCTAGGTAAGCCCGAGGGTTGCTTAATGTAAGGAATTGTTTAATCAGCGGCTCAATTCTGGTAGGGAGATGTAGCAAGTAGCTCACGTGATCACCAGTTCCATGACCACCCTCTCCTTCGACGCCGTGGCAGGGCAGTTTGTACCTTACTGTGGTGGAGAGATGGGCAGAGGCAGTAGTTGAAAGCGATTTTATGGCACCTGATGGCGGAGCCGACAGGTTACACGAGTGTTTGAGATCCAAATCAGCATATGAAGTGCACTCCAGTCTCCAAATGTCTTCTAAACAAAACATAGAGGTGAGGGTTGTACACCGTGTCCATAACTAACGTACTGGTGTTTTGAAACGCTCAATCTTCAATATTAGATGCGTTTTCAGATTATTTGATTACTAATACCTCGAACCTGCAACCTGATGCAGCTTCTTGGAGATGTTTAACACCATATTGTTTAATGTTGCCTCCTTTCACATGTAAGAAAACTGCACATACCAATTCTTCCATGTAGAAAGCCTTACTTTTGCTCTTTCGTGGTAGCCCTGTCCTAGCACCAAAGTCATCATCATGCAGTAATTTTATCTCCCAGTTGCAGAAGAAAAATAAGATCCACCTGCTTATGTCACTTTCTTATCACTCAGAGAGAACACGAGCCATGGTATATAGCTCGGAGTGCATGGACAACAAATATTTGTTTACTCCCAAGTGCAGTCGTGAGTCAAGAGGTGACCTGATCATGTGCAGGGCATTGACATTGTAGCTGTGGAACTTGCTAATGTAACTGCACCCTTGGCAATGACTAACCCGCAGTCTTTAAAAGTGGATTCTGTCAAATGCCATCCGTCATGGCCCAAAAAAATCCAATGCTTTAATATTTATCTAAGGCTTTGCGGATTGCTTCTCACTGATGAAATCCCAGCTCAGAGCAACGACCATTGTCTCAGTTGCACACCCAAACGTGAAAATCAGCAGCCAATCACCCTCTGATGCAAATGGAATTGGAGTATATGTCAGCAATGACCGATCGAGATTGCTGTTGACCTGTCCATGACTGTGTAAACTGAGGCAAAGAAGTACTAACTGATTCAAGGATGCTGCTGCGTGAACTAACTACCTGCTCAGGTAAGAACAATTGTAGCAACATCAGATGTATGAATATTGCTGGCTGCCTAGGACATCTGTAATTTGTTCATGTTGCAGGAAAAAAAGGAATAGAGATCGGTTGAAACAAGAACCCCACATTACATTCATCAAACAAGATAATGAGTGTAAATATTAACACTGAATTTTCCATTAAGGCACATTTGATGTCAGCTATGCAGATTACCATTTGCATGTTGCTGGGAAAATATTATAAAATTGATCTATAGAACGAGTCTGTCATAATAACAACTAGCAAGCTAGAATTAAGATGAAACTAAGTTATATAACATTCATTTGACTTGTAATATATTATACCAAATACAACTAATAACAAGCTACATATTTATTTAAATTCTATTACTCAATTATGAATACTCTTGGCAATGGAAACATGCAATATATTTAGAATTGAAAATAGCTATAGTAATTTTCCATTCGGTTGTACAATATATTGGTTGCTTCTGCTTATTGAAAAATAGAGATGTGTTATTGTCATACAATACATGTAAATAAAAAAAATAAATTTAACAAGAGTTTAACTGTCCTGATAATTTTTCCCTTAAGGACACTCATTTTTCTTTTAAATTACTAGCTCGTGCAAGTGCAAGGGTTGATGGGCTAGTACGGTAAAAATAAGGCTGAGGCAACACGAATGCCACCGGTTGGACGCACGGCCGGGGGTGCGTAAGCCGGCTTGCTTGGAGCGACGAGTCACGTGTACACGGCAAGGCGTGTCCCGGCTTACGTACCCCTCCCTGCCGGGCTCAAAGGGTAAAATACCAAATGTAACCCGGCCAATGACCAGAGATGCGAGCATTTGGTCATTTTACATCTCAAGTCGACCTTCCCTGCAGCATCCATTTCTCCATCCACCTAACCCAGAGCTCGAGGTCTGCCTTGTTGGGCCACACCAGCAGCACGGGGCGCACTTACCCTGTGCATGTCCTGCAAAAAACACAAAGAATAAGGTCTCTGCACTATTGGAACGCAAGAAACATATTCGTGGCAGAGCGCACCAACCCTCCGGCATGAGCCACAAATTGCATTTCCTTATGCCTGGAAAAAAGAAAAAAGAACCTACATTAATTTCCATAACCCGAGTCACCCCTTCATTTCTCACTGCATTCCCCTTTGGAAACTCCAACTCCAATTCAAATGTCATCCGTAATTGGTTTTCTCCGCGACCAATTGATCTGGTTCGTGCTGAAACAATTCCCATTGATAGAGCTGAAACAATTCCTGTTGCCTCCCTTCCCTACTTACCTACTACGACCACGCTCAAAATTTTGAGATGTTGCCTATCACCATCCTCTTTCTTATCTATTTTTCCCTCTTCAGTGTGGCTTCGGTTGTCGGCCTGCTTCTTCACTAGTTTTGTCTCCGATTATATATATATCCGCAAGGGATGTGCATGATGTTGATTGGAACTTAACCATTCACCAACCGGTTGTGGACCCACCCCAGAGTGCCAAGTTTACCGTGGGATGGTAATTATTGACCGCAACTGCCATGGTATTATTAGTTGCCAACCCTAGTTCGGTCATAGTAGTGTGCTATTCCTTCTAGATAGTGGTGTATATAAATGGCCCTATGTCCAGAATCAGAATTAGCCCATTCTAATTTGCACATGTAACGGGATAAATATTAAGCATTTAGTATGTTTATCAACTATATCATTAATCTCTTATTGCTTAGATTAATTGTTTGATTCTGGATCTCATACTAATCAATAGTGAGCTTGACTCCCACTGTTTGTCATGTTTTTACTTGAAGAAATACTACAACTAAATAGTGGTAGTACATAATTAATCTTACATGTTATTGTTAATACTTAGACTTATTCACCAGGGAAAATTCCCTATAGGCAATATAACATGTCGTATGTGTCATGCGCAACAACTCAAATTTTGTAAGAGTAAATTTATCTCATTGTGAATTTTCTAATATTCACATATTTTGCAAATTCTGTTATGAGTAAGCATGATAGTCTCATGTTATGCCAAGAACATAAAACTCTAAACTCACTTTTTAATGGACATTTTCTAGATGAAACTAATATTGTCAAGCATCCTGGTTATCAAGTTTGTAAATATGCAAACATGAATATTATCATAAAACTTCGAGAGATGAAGCATAAAGAATATATTCCTTTAGGCGTAGTTTACTTAGTATATTGAATATAATTCAGATTTATTGCCCTTAAGCAGATAAATAGGCATTATACATAATACTTATATTATGAACTTTTGTCTTCCAATAGACAATACACATGAAAGGCTTTTCTTAAAAGTGGTGTCGCTGGATTGAGAACTATGTTTTTTTTGGGGGTGGGGGGGGTGGAGGGAAGCATGGCCATAAATGTGAATGACGACATTAGCCATTACTTCCAACCGAGAAAGGTCCTCCGTCAAGGGCACCCTATGTCACCGATCTTGTGCAACATAATCGCAGACATGCTTGCAATTTTAATTAGAGAATGACTTTTGTGGACATAGGGGCATGTGCCCACCCTAGCTTTTTATTATTTATGGTTAGATTTAAATGTTGAATCTCTAATATACTATTAAACATGTAAGATTAGTTGTAGATATGTTGTAGATAATAGCTAAAGCGGATGGACAGATTAAAGAGCTTATCCCGCATCTTGTGGATGAAGGTTTGTCAATCTTGCAATGTGCAGACAACACCATCTTATTCATGGAGCATGATCTAGACTAAGCTCGCAACATGAAACTCCTTTTGAGTGTGTTCGAGCAATTTTCTAGTCTCAAGATCAACTTCCATAAGAGCCAGATATTCTGCTATGGGCAGGCAAAGAACTTTGAGGACCATCATACGTAGTTATTCGGCTGCAAAACTGTGGAGTACCCATTCAGATACTTGGGTATCCTTGTGCACCATAGAAAGCTCACGTAACTCATACTGGCGAATCAATGAAGAAAGATTTGAGAAGAAACTAAACTGCTGGAAGGACAAACATCTATCTTATAGTGGTAGATTGGTCCTTATTCAGTCACTGCTTAGTACTCTTCCTATGTTCATGATGTCTTTCTTTGAGATTCCAAAAGGAGTCCTAACTATACCAGACTTTTATAGATCCTGATTCTATTGGCAATGTGGGAAGGATAAAAAGAAATACCGACTTGCCAAATGAAACATGTTGTGTCACCCAAAGGATCAAGGAGGTCTAGGTAGTATAATTGACCTCGAGCTCCGGAACGGACGTCTATTGAGCAAATGGCTTTTTAAGTTGTTCAATGAGGTTGATATGTGGTAGAGTTTACTCCGAAATAAATATTTGAGTAATAACACTCTGTCCCATGTAGTTGCTAAACCAACTGATTCCCACTTCTAGATTGGACTCATGAAGGTCAAGAAACAATTCCCATCATGTGGTGCCTTCAAGATAAAAGACATATCACAAATCCACTTCGGGAGGACAAATGGTTAGGAACCCACCCACTCAAAGAAATTTATCCAACCCTTTACAGTGTGTCCTATGAGCAGCATGCTACTGTTGAACACGTCATGTCGGGAGATCCCTATAATCTTTCTTTTAGGAGGTCCTTGGTTGGGGTGAAACTAATGTAGTGGGAGAACCTAGTAGAAAAAGTTTCTAAGGTCATCTTAAGTGATGAAAGGGACACCTCTTCTTGGGAGCTAAACAAGAGTGGATCTTTTACTGTTCGCTCTATGTATGACTGTTTTCTAAACCAAGATGCACCCTTCCATCACAAGTTCCTGTGTCCACTCAAACTACCACTCAAAATACAAATCTTCCTTTGCTACCTCCTTAAGGGGGTCATTCTAACAAAGGATAACCTAGTGAAGAGAAATTGGAATGACAGATCAGAAATGCTACTTTTGTAATTGAAATGAGACAATTCAACATTTGTTTTTGAGTACCACCATGCTAGGAATATTTGGAGGGTAGTCACGGTTACTACCGGGTTACAAGCCCCTACATCGGTTTCTCATATGTTTGGGGATTGGCTCTTAGCCTTCTCTCCAAAAATGCGAAAACTTATTTTTGACGGGGCAGCAGCTTTATGTTGGACCATCTAACGTTATCGTAATGATATTTGCTTTGACAATGTCCCATATACGGAAGAGTTACGCAGATAACCGGAGAAGAGAATTGAGCGTTGAGGTTGGTGACTTTGTATACCTCAAGGTATCTCCTATGAGAGGTTTGCGACGCTTCAAGATCGGAGGAAAGTTAGCTCCTAGATACATTGGCCCTTTCAAGATCATTGCTCGGATGGGTGAGGTAGCATATCAATTGGAGTTACCACCGCATATGTCGGATGTCCATGATGTTTTTCATGTCTCTCAATTGAGGAAATGTCTACGAGTGCGAGAGGAACGGTTGCCTATCGAGGAATTGACGTAGGAGAGGATCTTACTTATCGGGAGTACCCAATAAAGATTATTGGATACCCTTGAGAAGGCCACAAGGAATAAGAAGTACCGTATGTGCAAGGTTCGGTGGAGTAATCACACGGAAAAGGAAGCTACATGGGAGAACGAGGATGACTCGAAGAAAGAATTCCCTAATCTTTTCTCCGATCCATCCGAACCTCGAGGGCGAGATTCATCTTAAGGGGGTAGGTTTGTAACACCCTGTCTTTTTCAAAATTTGCAATAAAATAAAATTTGATTTATTTTATTAGGATGCTAGAAGTTAGCCTAGGATAAGTATTTTATTTCTATAAAATGAATTATTTTATTATTTATGAAATAATTGTATGTTGCATTCATGGTGATAGTTGCATTAGGTTTTTATTGATTGAAAATGTGATTAATTACAAGATCGATTAGGATTCTCGTTAAGTAGTAACATAGAAATGAAGGAAATTAGATAAGAAAGAAAGAAATAGAAACCCCGGCCATGGGCCAAATTTTTCCCGGCCCATCTCTCCTCTCTCTTTTCCCTCTCCCCTTCTTCTTTCTCTCGCCTCAGCTCGACTCGACCTAGTAGAACCGGTCTCGGGCCCGCGCGAGCCCATCCCAAACCCGAACCAAATCGGAGGCGAATCCACCTCCGATCCGGCCATCCTAGGCGTGCGTGCCACGCCCGCACCCCTTTATAACGCGCCGCAACCCCCGTGCCTCGATTTTTTCCTAGAAGCCCCCAAAATTCGTGCCCTAACCGCCTTCTTCACCGCCGCCTTGAGCTCGCTCGTCGCGCCGCCGCTCGGAGACCTCGCACCGCCCGTGAACCGCACGCCGCCCTTCGCGTCGACCTACCGCAGCCGCCGGCCAAGCCCGACGCGAAGCCGTGGTCCGAGGAGCTCCCGCGACGCCGCCGAAGTGCTCCGCCCGCCGTCGACCGTCGCGAGACCGCCTCCGCCCTCTTCCGTCGTCGCGCGACCCCCGGTAAGTGCGCCGGGCTCCCGCTCGCGTAGACCCCCACAACGTCGAGATTGGAGCACGGGAGCGCCGGATGGGGCAACTCCGGCGAGCCCCCTAATGGCGCCGCCGCTTGTCGGCCGTCGCCACCGTCTCCACCCTATCGGACCAATCTCCACCGTCCGATCGGGAATAAACGGCCCAGATTAGCCCAAGCGAACCGTTACGGCATATTTACAAAAACACCCCCACCGTTTTATCTATTTAATAAAGAATCCCCCCACTTTTACATAAGCAACCCTAGGTTAATTAATAATTATATTTTAGTCCTGTTAGGGCGCAGTAATGTAATTTTTACACTTTAGCCCCTGAGTAATTTTATAATTATGTTTAGGTACTGTAATTTTACATAAACACCCCTAAGTTTTTCCTAAATTATATTTTAGTCCCGTACTTTTTCATTTAGGCCCCTGAACTTTCCATAATTACAAATAGGTCCATGTAATTTTTCAGTAATTACAAATAGGTCCCTAAAGTTGTTGTTTTACAATTTAAACCTTAGATCTTAAAACGTACATAACGTTTAGCTCGTAACTCCGATTTAGGTGATTCTTGCGCTCACGAGTTCGTAGTGATGAGTACTATTTAATGGTACTGTTTTCATAGACAGTAGGCATTGTTTGGTGTACTGTTTCTTATTTGCTATGTATGTGTGTTTTCCGGCGTGACGAAAATAGACGAGGAAGAGTACGAGGATTCCCAGGACCCGAGTTTGAGCAGCAGCAGCAAGAGGAGACATGCAAGTGTCCTTGATGCACATTGCGCCTACTTTCTTACTTTCTGAATTTACATTTCATGCATTACTCGTTTAACTTGAATCCTATTTGTGTCATACCCCGTTCCCTATTCTACCTTGTCGCCTTGGTTATGGTGTAGTATGCTAGGATGGGTACGTCATTGCTAGTTGCTTTTAATGGGGTTCAAACTGAACTAAATGCTAAGCTTGATTAATTATTCACTTGAACATAATGATCATGAATTGGGGGATGCTTTTTAGCAACATGGAACTTAGGTGATCCCGACAGGAGGATGTGGATGATGGTGCGGGAATGCACAGGACTCGTAGTAGTACTATTGGGCTGCGGTAGTACCTGTTGGGGATCATAAGGACCGATTCTTGGAGCGGCAACCCAAGACTTCCGCACAAAGCACGGGGCTGATAATGGGTAGGTAAGGTTTAGTACCGAGGTAGCTTCCCGGTTCTGCAAGTGTCGAGGAAGGATGAAGGAAGAAGGTGTCTTCCGGATTCGGGCGAGGAAATGCGGAGTACTTCAAGCCACGGTGCAAGAGGGGGCCTCCGGGTGATGCGTCACTTTTACGGCGGTGAAACCTTAGCATGGGCGTTCTGCAAGCCGGGAAGTCCTTAGAAAAGACCTTGCGGTGATCTCTTGGCCTCATACCTTAGGAAGTGTGCTGGCATAATAGAGGTTTTAGTCACTGAATAGTGATGGAATCACCGACCGATGGGTAAAGTTGTGCAACCTCTGCAGAGTGTAAAAACTGTTATTAACAGCCGTGTTCACGGTCACGAACGGCCTGGATCCTCACGAGAACTAGAGGGATGGTTTGGGTGGAGTAACCCTTTGGTAGCTACAAGCGGGGTAACTTGTAGTGAGGTGAGCTACAGGCGGGGTAACCTGTAGTGTGGTTTCTGCAAGTAGGGTAGCTTGCGGTGGTTAACAGTGGGGTAACCTGTTGGTGCTTTTATCACATAGTAAATATGTTGTTTAATTAACTTGACTAGTATAGGTGCTTCTATTGCAAACCCTGTGTCGGCTTTCCTTTTATACAGCTTGCATGTCATTTTTCCCACACTTGCTGAGTACTACATGTACTCACTCTTGCTATTTCCTGTTGCTATACACTACTGCTGCTCGAAGCCGAAAGGAGGTACCTTGATGAAGACTACTACTAGGCGTGTGTTTCCCGGTTGATTGCCTCGTGGCGTATGGAGTCTTCCGTTGAGTTTAGTTTAGTCCTTTGAGACATTTTAATAAAGTTATGTAATAAAGATACGCTTGAGACGATGTAATAAGTTATACTATGACATTGGTTATACTTGTTATTTCACTATTGTCTCTATATGTGTGATTAACCGATCCTGGCACACATATAGCTATGCATTCGGTCTTGGCCTTAAGACTGGGTGTGACACGTGTGTTGCAAAATAGAGACCGGAGACTTGTAAAGTTTTCTTTATCTAAGAAAAAACTTTTTCTTGGGGCAATACTTCAATGAGCATATGTGCATGTGTCCACCCTAGTTTAATTATTAATTATGGTTTAATATAAATATCAAATCTCTAATTATACTATTAAACTTGTCAAATTAGATGTAGATATATCTTATGAATGTGCAAAATCATAATTTGAAGTACAGAAATATCAAATTTTAGACATGATGGATGAATTCAACATCTATGTACTTCAAATTATGATTTGACACATTAATAAGACATATCTATAACTAATTTGACATGTTTAATAGTATAATCAGATACTCACTATTTATATTGAACCATAGTTAATAATTAAACTAGTGTGGGCATATGCCCCAGTGCCCACAAAAGAAACTCTCAATTTTTTAATATATGCCTTATGCGTTAATATTTTGTCAATGTATGTCTTATGAAACAGATACGATACACCCTCAATCGCTGTATTTGATTCATATGTGTTTAATCATGTTGGTTGCACGTGGCCCAGGTGGTTAAGTATTAAACACATCATTAATTTTGGACTAGCTGAGATCATATTCCAACACCCCTGCCGGGCTAAATGGGTAAAATGGAAAAATGCAACCCGGCCAATGACCTGAGGTGAAAGCATTTAGTTGTTTTTTTATTTCATCTTGTTTCGTTAAATCAATTTGCAGTAAACCATCTTCCGTGAATGGTGTTTTAGCTTAAATCTCAAGTCGACCACAGTTTTGAGCTTCCCTTCCTCCAGCAACCCAACCCAGAACTCGAGGTCAGCTTGTTGGGCCACATCAGCAGCGGCACGGGATGGTGATTATTGACCGCAACTGCCTTGGTATTATTAGTTGCCAACCCTAGTTCGGTCATATTAGTGTGCTATTCCTTGTGCTAGCAGTGTACTATATACTATATTGCTAGCACACTACTTATATGGTGAGCAACTATAGCTTCGCGGATCATTGAATCATTCTAGCTACAGCCGCGGTTTTGGATGGTTTTACCAACACCTGGCACTTTACTTTGAACTGCCCATAATAAGCATGTCTTGCCGTCCACGTACGACCACGGAGCCGGCAGATATAGCTGGCCTGATGCGTGCGAGTCTCATCATATATCAATAGTGAGCTTGATATCTCAACTAATGAGACACAATTCGGAGAACAAGTGATGAGTCCTTACAACAGGGGGAAAAAGAAGCTTTAATGAATTCAGTCGTGTACTGTGGCAGGGCCGGGATATATAGCATATAGGAATGTAGTCAACTCTATCTCTCAAAGAGGGCTGGATGATGATGAGACTGATCGATTGAGCAGGTTGCATTGCATGTAGCTTTAAGTCGAAGCGACTCGAATTGAATTCAACTAACAACGAACAGCTCGATGGCATGTGTAGCAATGCGATCCTCTTGCCCGTGGTGGCTGTTCGTGCATGTGCGTCTGCTGGGCGAAGTTATTGCGGTGCACGACTTATATGTGTAGTATGTGGCTACCTACGCTACACTGCAAACACACCGGCCCCTCCTAACCAACGAAACCTTTTCCGTGCGTTTGCCACTTTCCATGATTGATTCGATAGCGCTCTCCAAATAATCAGCAGTTGAGCCGTTCCTGCGTGTACCCCTGTGCGTGCATCTCTTTTCATATTTGGCCTATGTTTCCATATTCCATACAGTCGATCTTACAGTACTTAGTTTCGTCCTTGTTGATTGATTACCATTCGTGTGGCTTAGTTAGGGACACAGTTAGGTGCCACAGTTACATGGATTAGTGTCAGTGCTTTTTTTCTGTTAATCATGATGTCAGTGGCCCGAGCTTGTGTCCTTGAGGATATATGTAGCGAGGGCCAAGCTTATGGAAACGTGATCGACATAGTACCACTAATCTCTCGAGGAAGTTGAAGAGAAAATCGAAGGCGGCATATGGTCCCTCCTTGGCCTAGAACATCCCCATCAGGGTTTGGTCTAGACTTCCCTGATATGCATGGACCAATCCCTTGAGTGAAACCTTTTAATTCAATTCGAAGTAACAAGACCATATTCCATTCAAAATTTTAATGCCAACAAAACAACCTCTTTGTGTGATACCGCAAGATGTACTAGTACTATCCTAGTGTCACATAGGTTTTACGGCTATCCTCTCGTCGCTTGCTAAACACGAGTCGACACATCGCGAATGTTATGGTAAGAAATCCTTGTTCTTATTTCTCATGGATTATTTGACCTCTTCATACGTCTTTGGAGCCCCAGAGAATCCTAGTGAATTGAACTAACCAATTGGTGGTATGTGCATTTCTCAGCTAGAAAATCAACGAATTCAATACAGTTCTATTATCCAGATTCATTCCTTTTCTTTAGATTCTATTATCCACAATCTTATTCAATCTTTGTCACAATTGACTTTTTTTCGTTATGATTGACCATTCATCTTGGTGATTTTATTAAAAAAATATCATATTTTGTTGTAATTTGTTTTATCACTAAAGAAACTTGAAATATAACCTATAATTTGGTATTTTAGAACTAATCTTTTGAATAAGACAAATGGTCAAAGGTAACGGAAAAAGTCAATAATGATAACAATTTTGCAACGGAGGAAGTATATTGTAAGCCTTAAATCTTAATTTAATATTACCATATCATCTTTTTATATTCACTGTTACACGTATTTTTGGCTGATGGTATTTCTCTATTTGCGGTAGCTAGTACTTTATAACCCTGCACTTAGTTCTTTATGTTTATTTTGTTATATAATAACATTGATGAAAGGTATTTCAGTATAGCTGCTTTATAAGGTTGAAACAGTACCCTGAAACAATTGTGACTATCCATTTTAATTAGATAGGTGACCTTTTCTCTTTAGAGAAAGGTAGAACGGTGGTATCCTCTTACCACCTAGGATCTGTAAAAGGTTGCTGTTTTTTTGTTTTTAGAATTTTGAAAAGTACACCGTAACCAATAGTTTTACTTCAAAACTTGCTGCTAGGATTTTGCACGAAACCTGTTGTCTTTTCATCTAGTGTTGAAAACTCAGTTTTTTCATGAACAATGCTAGCTGGATTCACAATGAAAGAAATACTAATATTTTGTGCTGCAAAGGAACAATTGTGTGATGAAAAGAGAGTACGATTCCAGATGTATGCATGCTAGTTATTTTGTGACACAATGTTCTATACATATCTATCGCCAAAAAACCGTTTTATACATATAAAGTTTTATCTTTCTTTTTCCATGTCAAGAAATAAGTATCCATTGATGAAACATTTCCGTTTAGATTTGACCACACTGGTACATGGTAGTTTATTTAATTTTCCCTGAAGCTGATGCACACGCATAAGTGTAGGAAATGGTAGGAGGGACTCATGCATGGAAACGTTTTTCTTAGAGTCAAGTGTGGGAAATAATAAAAATATGTGGAAGGGTATTAGATTTTATTTTTTCGTAATACTAATAATAATTCTTTCTAATTTTATGATCAATGTTGGAGAAATTTTAAACTTTGAGAATGAATGTTATGCTTCCTTTGTTGGTTTAATATATATATTTTCTGCTGGATAGATAGATAGATAGGTATTTTCAGCTATATAATAGATTTTGGTTGTTCGAAGAAAGATTTTGTACCTATATTTCTACTATATATACCGTGTCATGCACCTGCTGGCTGTGGACCCAAAACTTGCTCCGCTGGCCATGACAAAGAAATACATTCGAGAGTTGTTTATATACAACCACTTACATCTATCCAATATCATTCCGACTTAATAAGTTTGACTACCAGAGGTCCGTTGTTTGTTTTTGGACCCGAGGGCGTGGCATGCACTGTATCTAACGGCCTGCGGCTCATTATTCTTGCCTATAAATACGTCCATTCGTCCTAACGCGTTACTGAAGTGCAGTCTTCAATCAAATTCAGAATTAGCCTCTGAGAGGTACATTTCAGTTTGGTGCAGAGAGATGATGGCTCCTGCACCTTGCAGACGCAGCTCACGGCGTCTCCCTTCCTTGTCCATCCTGATCTTGCTACTCACCGCCACAACAGCCGCCAGCGCGCAGCTGTCAGAGGACTACTACGACGGTTCCTGCCCCGCCGCCCTCCTCACCATCAGGACCGCCGTGGCGGCGGCGGTGCTGCTCGACCGCCGCATGGGCGCCTCGCTCCTCCGCCTCCATTTCCACGACTGCTTCGTTCAGGCAAGCCGGCGGTCCTCTTGCATCACACATCTTTGCTGATCGGTATCTGGATTACTTATTTCTTTGTTTTTGTGTAACAAATTAATTAGTGTTCGCCGTGCGTGCTCATCATCACCAGGGCTGCGACGCGTCGGTGCTGCTCGACGACACGGCAAGCTTCACCGGCGAGAAGGGGGCGGGGCCAAATGCCGGGTCGTTGCGCGGCTTCGAGGTGATAGACAACATCAAGATGCTGCTGGAGTTGATGTGCCCACAGACCGTCTCCTGCGCCGACATCCTCGCCGTTGCTGCCCGCGACTCCGTAGAACAAGTATGCTACCTCTTCTCAAAAACTACATTGTTCCGTCCGTCCATCAGTGACGTTCTATAGCATATCAAATTATACTTCACCACAGTTTTTATGCATTTTTTCTTTTTTATCAACTATTTACACGAAATTGAGGGAAGTGAACAGACAGGGATGGCGTTGCGCTGCTGAACTTGAACGACAGAATTAATTCTTCTCTCCACTTGCACACTACAAAAATATTTGTCCAATTTGATGCAAAAAAAAATTCTCTAAGCTATTAGTGTCGTGCTGGTGCAGCTGGGAGGCCCATCCTGGACGGTTCTCCTGGGCAGGAGGGACGCTACAACGGCGAGCGCGTCCCTGGCCAACAGTGACCTTCCAGGGCCCACCTCCAACCTCAACGGTCTCCTCGCCAAGTTCTCCAACAAGGGCCTCAGCGCCACCGACATGGTTGCCCTCTCAGGTACAAAGAATCATCACGGCTACCCGGGGAATACCATGCATCACCTTTTTCTGCATTATGCATCTTGCTTACCTGTAAATGCATGGCAGTGATGGCAAGTCCCATCTTAGATCTTGCTCACACTGATCTCGACAGGGCGCAAAACCATCTAAAGCTATAGCTGCAGCACATGGCATGTCCAAGTTTTAACAAAATAATCCAAAATACCCAGGAAGTTGAACGTGAAATAAAATAAAATTGGTCGATACGACGAAATCACTACAAGAAAAATAGCCTCTAGACACGTTTATGTTGTTACGTTTTTGTGAAGCGTGTCTACTTCAGATGGTTAGATGAGCTTCCAGAAAACAAAGAGATCACATGTTCAATTCTTACTAATTGCATGAATAAGTCAATCACTTAGAAGAAGTTTTACAATAATATTTTTGAAGCATTATATACAACATGCATATACTGGTAGAAACATAGTCCAAACGTATTAATAAAATCATGTCTAAGATTATTAACATGTCACAAAACGTGTCTACTCCAATACGTACAACACATTCATGAAAGCGTATCTATAAATATATCTATATGCTTTATAGCATCTCTACTGAATGCCGTTTACTTCAATAGACATGTTTTCAAAAAATTGTATTTACCAAACTTTGACACGGTACGTTCGAGACGTCTCGGATACGATTTATGAAAACGTCTCTTTATTTTGATTGAGACGAAATAAACATATCTAGACCTTAAATAAAACGTATCTACGGGGGTGTTTTCTAGTGGTGAATTTAGATCTTGTTGCAGTTACGCGTATTGTTCCTACCTACCAAGTACTCTCAAGTCCTCAACTGTATGCATGTACATTCAACGGCTACATCCGTTCTTTTCTGCTTCATGAGTCTGCATGATATGGACACGCAGTACAAGGAAAACGGAACACACACATACATGCATGCATGATTGTTCGTCGGCACTCAACGACTTTAACACGCTGATGATGGATGCTGTCTCTACTCTAGTGTACTACCTAGCCACCACACCTTTTCGATAGCAGCATGAACCTACAGAGAGCAACGTACACGAGCTCCTTGACCGATCACTCACGCGACCGCCCAACTACCAATCATGCATACACGCACACTTAACAGATCGAGTCGTGTGTGTCTCCATGATTGCCTTGTTGATTCACGACACGGCGTGTGGTACATCGCAGGGGCCCACACCGTCGGCCGGGCGCAGTGCAAGAACTTCCGCGCCCGGATCTACAACGACACCGACATCGACGCCTCCTTCGCGGCGTCGCTGCGGGCCGGCTGCCCGCAGCAGGCGGGGAGCAACGACGGCGGCCTCGAGCCGCTCGACGCGCCGTCGCCGGACTCGTTCGACAACAGCTACTTCGCCGGCCTGGTCGCGCAGCGCAGGCTGCTCCACTCCGACCAGGAGCTGTTTGCCGCCGGCGGCGGCGGCGCGACGGACGATCTGGTCAGGAGTTACGCGTCCAGCGGTGATCAGTTTGGGAGTGACTTCGCGGCCGCGATGGTGAAGATGGGCAGCATTAGCCCGCTCACAGGGACGGACGGCGAGATCAGGGTCAACTGCCGGAGAGTAAATTAGCCGTGGCAATGGGAGAATGTACATTTTACAAGGAGCACAAAAGAATTGAAATGTGATATGTATACTATATTGTTTATTTAATACTATAATACATTATTCATTTGTTTACTTAGCAATTCTAGCATGGCGATCCGAGCATTTACGTTGCTAGATTTGCAACAAATTATATATAACGAATGCAAATTGAAATATTTGTACAACATCTCTATGAGTTTGAAACATAATATGTGTAATGCCTCAGACCAGACCCCGGCCCGCTACGCGTAAAAAGATTAACTCGAGTTATTACTGCATTCTCGATGATTGGTCGGCTCCGGTTTCATTCCCAATATTGGAGGACGGGAGTCATGAATCTACTACTACAGTAACCCGTTTAGAAGCATTATTGAGCTTGTTTTCGTTGTGTTGGGCCGTATTTAATCGGGCCAAGCTTTCATAATAAGAATGGCTAAGTTGTTAGTTCCTGCATCCGCAAGGGAGTTGCCTATTAGAGAATATGTTTCCGATCTGACAAGAAAAAAGGTGAAGTGGAATTGGCGAGGTCTCATCCTATTCGGAAGAATTAGGATAATGCCAAAGTTTAGGCTAGGCCATAAACTAACAACTTTCTATCATGAGAATATTTGAAAAGAGCCAACAATTCATCCTTCATGACTTCCCAAACAAACCAGGTAGAATGCAGCTAGGAAGCCACCTAGGCCTGAGCTTTATTATGCTCTATCGGGAAGATCGCCCTTTTAACTTCTTTATCATCAAAGGGTGCTATCAAAATTTGCTAAAATGTCATTTTCTACCTGATTAACTTGTAGAGTAGCGCTGGTTATTGCTTCATCTGGAGTAATAGTATTATCACATTGCTTTCTAAACAATTATTTGTTCACTACTACACTTGAGCTTGACCACTACTAGCCTAGGTTACACTAAAGTTACAAATGGTGTCGAGCGGTCTAAGGACCACTACTAACGCCCTAATACACTACAAAATAAAAGACGGGTTCTAGTTGGGACCCACCCTAGACGCGCCACCGCCGACGCCCACACACACCGGCGCCCAAGCAACATGCCCGTCGTCACCGTTCGCCATCACACACCCTTCCGTCCGCGCGACCCCCGCTCACCTCACCGCTTCACACCATTGTGGCCATCGGAGGGGAGGGAGCCGGTTAAGGTCGAGGTCATCACCGCCACAAATCGCAGCTCCGCACGATGCACCTCCGTCGCCTTCTCCCAGTATGCCATTGTTGCCTGCCCATCGCGGCGTGGATCTCGGCGGCGGAATCACGCGGATCCACCCTTAGGGCGACGCGGAGGGGCATGACGGCGATCGGGAGGAGGAGGAGGAGGAGGAGCAGGAGGAGGGTCAGCCGGTGGCGCGTTGGCGAGGATGACAGCGCGCCGGCACCAGGTGCCCTAGACGCATCGCTCCTTACCCCACTTGCACCGGCGCTTGGTCGTCTTCACCATGGAGGTGGAGGACACGAGGAGGCGGAGACAATCCGGCGGCCGGAGGCGGAGGAGGGCGGTTGGCTGCGGTGGAGAACCCTAACCCTAAACCCCTAAGAAGAGGCGGTGCGAAAGGGGTAGTTTGCAGTAGCGAGCCTCCTTCTCGGACTCACAACTAAATTGGCCTCGGGCCTTAGTTGCGAGACCTGATCGGTGTCGCAACTGCGCTTTACCCAGTAGTAGCGGGCTCGGCGATCCTGTAGTTGCGGTCCGGCTGTGCCCGCAACTATGGCGGGTCCTAGTTGTGGTCCGGCTGCTTTCGATACTTGATAGCGGCCCTTCAGCGGTCCGTTACTGAGGCAAAATGGGGCTCCTCTATTACAGAGCGCAACTGTAGTAGTGGTTGTGTTTAGTGATATACCGCTTGAGGTTAGCATCCTCTGCTATCTCATCTTCCCCGTTTTCTAATAAAGAAGCGTCCAGTCTCGAACTGGTTAGCTGGTGATTCACCAGGCCCAAGTGACTTAGGCCCCGTTCGTTTCCTGCCCTCTAACATTTAGCACCGTCACATCAAAAAAATCTTACTATTTATGAATATTTCGATAAATTTAGTGACAAAACCCTTTTGACAGATTGGTGTTAATTTTCGAGATGAATCTAATGAGCTCAATTAATCTATGTTTTGCTAAAGTGATGCTATAGTAAGCATCTTCTAATCACGACTTAATTAACCTTAGTAGATTCGTCTCATGAATTAGTCTAGGGGCATATAATTTATTTTATAATTAAATTTTATTTAGTACTCCAAAATATTAAGATTCTTTTTGATGTGATAGCTATAAAGTTTGGACCCCAGGAAACGAACACACCCTTAGCAGCTAACATACATGCACAAACAATGGAAGGCAGCAAGCCGTTTAGATTTTTAATAAAACGCGGACTTCCTTTTTTTATTTTTGAGAAACAGTGAGGACCTCTACTGTGGAGGTCGGTAGTACAGTTTGTCATCACAAATGGTGAAAGTATCTTGGTTATCCGGTTGCCAGAATAAAAAAAATAGAGAGGTTTTCATGCTCAAAATAATGGACATTATTTTTTCACTTGTGGGCCTTGGTACACGTACGAACAAAAGGCCTACGAAATTGTTACCAACTACGCTCCCCGTGGTCGTTGTGTAGTGGGGTCAATCCGTGGGATTTGGTGATCCTGCAATTCCTCATCTTCCTATAGGCAAAGCCAGCGAGTTTCTCCCATTCATTCCTTGGTTTGTTCCCGTTACTCCCCCAAACCTGGTAGATCTCAGGGCCTGTGGAGCTCGATTCCGTGAAGTTCAATCACGAGTGTATAAAAGACAAGGATGCAATTCAAGTGAGGATGCCGGCCGGCTTCTAAGACCAATTCGCCGGTTGTATGCCATAGTGCCGTGGAAGATGCTGGCCAGTTCAGAAGTACAGAGCAGAGATCGGTGGCAACCTAGGAAAAAAAGTCCTCGGCCAAAAACCGTCGAGAAACCGGCCGAAAACTTTTAGATGGGTAGTATCTCAGATGAGAATTTGTTTTCCTTGGTTTGGTTGAAAAAAATTCTTAGCCAGAAACTTTTAGATGGGTAGTATCTCAGCCGAGAACTTTGAACAGAGAATCCTCAGCCGAAAAAAAAATCTCCATTTGTTCTGATTGTATTATCCTTATTTTTCTACCATTAGTGGCAATCCTATGTAGTTTCAAAACTATTAGAACGGAATGTTAGTCTTATCATAATAATAGTGGTAGGTAATATACAAAGTTACATTTATATATTTTGGATTATTATTTTTTCTAATGGTACTGGTGTGTAATTTAGAAAATTTACGGAGGCATATTTTAATCTAAGTTTTTTTATAATGATAATGATGGGTAGGTTGTACTTTTTTCTCTGATTAATGCGGTTATTTTATTTTGTCCTTTAAAAAAAAGTGTTTTCCCAGTTTCTAGCGAAATACATACAATAGTTGAGATTTTGTTTGGGAGCACATGAGGAGCATGTAACTGGCTGCTATTTGTTTAGTTTTTCTAATTATTAGTAGTTTCTGTAGCATTTTTTGTGAGGAAGAAACTGCGGTCAGGTTGCCTCATTCTGCATTCAGCAAGTCAATTTTCTTTGGAAGAAAACCATCAGTCAATTACAGAGTCTATCTCTCATGCAGCATGTCGAGGTCCCCATCCCTTCGGTCGAGAAGAATGAGCTTCTGTTGAAGCTGGAAGCAGCAGCAGTCAATCCGGTTGACTGGACGATACAGCAAGGACATTTTGGGCGCCCTTTGTTGCCTCGCAAATTCCCTTGTATCCCAGGTAATGAACATAAGTCTTTTCCATTTCTTTTTTTCTAAAAAATCCCAGGTAATAAACATTATATATTCTTCTCACTGAAGCCCTAAGCATTGCTTTTGTACCAGTTCCTCCGTTCCGCGATAGCGGTTGTCTGTACATATAATAGTATTAATTTGACTTCCACCTAAAGAGTAATTAATAACTTAGTAAGCTTGTTATATGATCAATGTCAGAGGTTCGCTGTTCATAGTAATGTCTTTATCTACTTATAAAAGATGTAACCCACTAAGAGCTCTTCGATGCTATTTCTCTAGCTCCACGTTACATCACATCATCTCCAACACACTAAGAGCCATTCAATGCTACTTCTCTAGCTCTATGTTGCGCCACGTCATCTTAAATAATTTTAACAATTAGATAAAGCTTGAATGTTGACGATTAGGAGCTATTGTGAACTTTTCAAATCTCTTCCATCTCATTTAGAAAGTTAGCACTCTAGATTATCACCTCTAACTCCCATCTATCCATCAATGCATCAATATCCTCATATCACTTTATGTTATCCGGTCACCACAAATTAAGGTAGAGAAACTATTGCCTCCAAATACCTTCATTACTGCTTCACCATATGTTCTTATATATGTCTTTTCCGTTTCTATTCACTTTCTTTTCTGGAGGTTTGTGAAGTGTTTTTTTCTTCATATTATATAATGTTTACCGCGACAACGCGCGGGATATCGTCTAGTTTTATACACGTTCAATTCGCACAACTAGTACTTTCTGATATTCCAGAGAATGCGAAATAGTTAATCTGGTCTCAACAACCCTTCACCGCTAATACGTGGCCTTGGGTAATTCTCCAGGATGCCCATAATCGGCTTCACATGTCCATCAACCAAAGGAAGCAGCTTGTAAGAGGTTCAAAAATACTCAAACACATCTTCACATCTTTCCATAACTATTTGGATTCATCATTGTTGATGCTGCAAGTTTTCCTCTTTTGGACTTGACAACTTTCGTGCTATGTTTCTCTTAGGGTGTGTTCGTTTCCTAGGGTCAAAACTTTATAGCTGTTACATCAAAAAGAATCTTACTATTTATGAATATTTTGATCAATTTAATGATAAAACCCTTTTGACAGATTGGTGCTAATTTTCGAGATGAATCTAATGAGCTTAATTAATCTATGTTTTGCTAAAGTGATGCTACAGTAATCATCTTCTAATCATGACTAAATTAACCTCATTAGATTCGTCTTCTCGAAAATGCTACTCACAGTGAGAAAAGCTGAAGTAAATCTAGTCACATCTAGCTTTATGATTTCTCTCCCACCTGTGAAGTGCCTCATCATTCCAAGTTAGTGTGTAACCATAGACAAAGATGTTGTGTGCATTCGCTTGGTAAAACACTTTCTTGAACCTTGGCAGGCTACCAATTCCTCGAAGCATCAAGCTGATTGTGTGAGAACTACATGAAGTCTAGAATATGCTTGGCCTTTTTACAAGGAATAGGTTCTTTGCAGCCATCTTGTTAGAAGCATTGTCTATCACTACTTGGATCAGTTCATCTTCACCAACTTCCTCAATTGCTTTTGTCAACTAGTTCAAATACTACTACACCTACAGATGTGTGTGACACATCTGACATCTCCTTTGAGCTCAAGAAAGTGGTTCCATGAGCACAATTTGTGACCAGATTCATTATGCTTCTCCTTTTCCTATCTAACCATACATCTATCATAATAGAACATTCATTCTTCATCTTTTCAGCACCATGTTCTTTCACCAAACTCTTTGCCCTTTCATATTCCTCAATCAAGGAAACTCTCCTTAGATGGTCTTAAAAAGGTGACTCAAAGCCAGAGCCAAATTGACCAATTGCTTCACACATTTGCATAAAATCATCCTTGTTTGTAGCATTAAACAAAATAGCTGCCAAATAATACAATTAATTATATGCTGGCCAACAACAAGCAATGTCACACAGAAAACTGAAAATGAAACAAAAAAAATGTCAACATTGTTAATTACCATGTGTATACATCCATCTTGCAACATACCATTGCACCTCATGAGTTCTTTGTTTCCAAAGTTCTTGGCTGATCTTCGGATGCTTCCACTACTAGAATTGTGTTTTACAGTGGCGGGGCAAAAGGGCCTCGGTGGCGGACGCCTAAAACACCACCGAGGCCCTATCACTGACTTTTTTACAAAATTAGTCGTGGTCTAGGGACCACGACTGCCATGCTAGGGTACTTAGCCCAATATGGCGCCAGTGACGGTCTAAGGACCGCTGCTGGCGCCCTTAATCTATTAACAAAAGTAGGACGGGCCCCAACACCGGCTGGGACCTGCCCTAGATGTCGTCACCACGCCTCCTTACGTCGCGTGTGCCGCGGTACGAGGATGGGGAGCCGTTGAGGGAGGACCTGCTGCGAAGAAGCCCTCGACGGCGGCGGCAAGTGTCTTCGAACCGCTGCCTCCAGATCCAGGCGATGGCTGCGGAGGAGGAGGAGGATCCGCGACTTGCGTCACCTCCGTCGTAGCCGCCGAAGGAGTGGGGCAGCTCGGCGGGGCGTTCGTGAGGACCAGGGCCCTCTAGCCCTGGGACCGCCGGTGGCTCCGAGACTGGCCCCAACACCGGCGGGTCATGGCCGGTGGAGGAGGAGAGGATGAGGATGAGGAGATGGCGGTGCCGCCCTAACCCTAAACCTATCCTAGACGGAGGTAGTGCGGCGCTGCACCCCCACCTATTTATAGGAGGGTGCGGTCCGTAGCGGTGGGCCGCACTTTCGGGCCCATAGCTAAATGGCCTACTGGCCTTAGCTGTGGGCCCGACAGTGTCTGCTACTGGTGGTGAAGGCGCTGTGGCGGGCCAGCGGCCCTTTAGCCGCAATCCCCGGTGTCCACGACTATTTTCCACACGTAGTCATGGACACCGCCCTATACCCCATCTTAGCGGCGGACGCCTCAATAGACCGCCACTGTGATAACAAAAGCGTCCGCTGCTATAATAGATTTTTGTAGTAATATTCAAAGGTTCACCTTGTGTGGCTTTAAGATCAATTGACCTTGTCGACTTATGGATTGGTCCTAATTTGTGAGGCTCTGAGCTTCCAACATAATTAAGTAACTTCATCCTCTATCTCTCCTCCAAGTCAAGACACATTCACTTCTCTCAGATTTAGATCACATAAAATCGTCTCCTTCTCCGTCTTCTTGTTTGTTACATCATCAAGTGATTTCTCATAATTTTCTTTACCCTCCCATTAGCTTAATCTGCACTTAGCCACATAACTCCCAACACGCACCACATGTTGCTTCATACACGATAAATCCCTCCTGAGCTAACAAGGTCACAAATCAAGCACCAGATCTTCTCCTTATTGCTCGGTGGATCTGCCATGGCCCCATATTCCCATTCTACATCATCTATCTTTCTTTTCAAAACCACTTTGCTACCCTGCTGGTACCATTTAGGGAGCTCCTGTGATGGATGTCATGCCGACTCACCCGTTGCCATCCTACAAGACAAGGTCAAATTCAAAGCATGCAAGAAATTGGATTATATTATACTAAACAGGGGAGGGTACAAGGCAGGGGACAAAGCAGGGCTATAATCAAATAATCTTTGGTACTTTTACACTCTCTAGGGCACAAAGAACTAAAGCAGCCAGCAATCCAGTGGTGAGAGGAGCAATACACAAAAATAGGACAAAGTTCATTTTATCCCTTCAAGTATGATCAAAGTCTAGATAATCCCCTAAACTATTTTTTGGTTTGTTTTACCCTTTCAGTTTGATAAAATAGTTCATTTTACACTTTTTATTGGTATTCTAATCCCAATTTACTGATGTAGACTAGGATTAAGATGAAATTGTTATCTCAAACTCACACATGTGTTGTCTGTCATATATGATGAGATAATGTAGGACACAACCGAACTCTCTAGTGCTTATCCAGATGACACATTTGTTTTTTTTCCATGGTAAGATTGGGCTTCGCAGAAAGCGGCCGCCAAGAGACCTCAGGCGCAACACACCGCTTTTGCAGCCGCACGTAGGACAACCAAACTAACGTCCGCGTTGGTGATACGACGATGGAAGTTTGGACATTGCGGCCATCAAACCGTGAGTGGAGAAAGAAAAAGCGAAGTTGGATGGACACCGAAGACCGAACCATCCTAAATAAAAAAAGAGTAAATTTCACAAAACTACACATTATAGAAATTACAGATTTTACACACCCTTGTATTACAAAACTATACATTTAAGGAGATGTATCACATAAATACATATTTTGTGAGTAATATATCACTGAAATACATATTTAGGACCATGAGTATCACAAAACTACCAATTTTACAAATCCTAAGTCGGTAGTATTGTGATAAATTATCTTCTTAAACCTGTAGCTTTGTGAAATATTGCACACAAAATCTGTAGTTTTATGACATATGTTCTTAAATATATAGTTTTGCGATACAAGAGTGTGTAAAATCTGTGGTTTTGTGACACACCTCCTAAAGTGTATAGTTTTGCGATAGTTTTTTTTGGTCAAATATGTGTAGTTTGTGAACTTTACTCTAAAAAACCAAGCCTCTGTTTGGTGGTACACGTTGCACTGGTTGCACAACAAATGTATGGGATAAAGCAACCTTTTTAATGTATCATGGGTCCCACTAGGATTGTTACAAGGATAAAGTCCACTTTACTCCCTCCAAGTATGATCAAAGTCCAGATAACCTCCTAAACTATTGTTTAGTTTGTTTTACCCCCACATGTGTTGTCGGATATGACTAGTTAACCAATGTGACATATAACATCATTTATAACTCGATAATAGGGTATCCCCTCTCACCTTGTCCTTTCCCACATGTGTTTTCAAGACACTCGGTCACTAGGAGCTCACACTCATCGATGCATCCACGCTACTCTCATTGAATCTTGATAATTGTGATGGCATCAACCTTGCCCGCCATTAACATTCTATAACTACAGACTAGTTGCATCTCTCATCATGTTGTTGTATGAGTGATCCGAGAAAGTAGATTGCGCAAAAAATATATACAAGCATGTATTATATGACCCGTTCACTGTTTGGTCACATCGTGCAATTTATGTGTGAGATTGTGTGAGAAATCTCTGCTTAATTTCAATCCATATGAGTAACTTGGGATTAAAATACTGATAAAAGGTATAAAATGAACTATTTTATAGAATTAGAGGGGTAAAACAAACCAAATGATAGTTTAAGGGGTTATTTGGACTTTGGTCATACTTGGAGGGAGTAAAGCGAACTTTATCCTTGTTACAACCGAATAAAGTTATCCTACCAAGCAGGGGCGGAGCCAGAAATCAGCTGGGGGGTTTGCAAACAGTGAAATACTTGACATTTTACATGGTGAATTTTGTTAGTTTATATGGTGAAAAATTGTCTTCAGATAAGAGTTACGTGAAACATAGGGGGCCAGGCCGTTGCTTCCCCCCTCCTCTCCTTTGGCTCCGCCCCTGCAACCAATGCGAACCGTATTCTTTGGTTCACACCACCTGACAGCCTTTTACTGCTAAAGTGTGACTGTCCTCGCTCACCGCTTAACCGCACTGAAGCGAGCGCCTTTTTACTCATCTTTTTTCTTGGCTTATCATCCGCTAGTGAAGTGGTGTTAGCCAATTTTGGCCGACTAACAAGGATAAGAAGTAGTTGACTTCAACATACTTTTGTAGGAATGCTAAAAGTTTCTAACGATCAAATCTACTATTGCCCTCCTTGTTTTGCAGGGACTGATGTAGCAGGAATTGTAGTTGAGGTTGGTCCTGAGGTGAAAGGGTTGCAGGTTGGAGATCAAGTTGTTGCCATGTTGAGCTTACTTGTAAGCAACACTCTGGACCATTCTGTTCAGTCATTTTAAATATTCACAAATCAATTTACTACATAGCTAATGATTCTTATGAAAGTTGTATAAAATTAGTGGTGTATGTTCAGTCCTAATGGCACTAACAATATTCGTGTGTTTTTACATACAACAGTATGGAGGTGGACTTGCTGAGTATGCCGTGTCATCTGAAAGCCTGACTGTGAAGAGACCTGCCGAGGTCTCTGCTGCTGAAGGTGCTAGTCTGCCTATTGCAGCTGGCACCGCTCTCCAGGCGCTTAGGTACATTGGTGCCCATTTCGACGGCATTGGCAAGCCCTTGAAGGTGCTCATCACTGCGGCATCTGGTGGAGTAGGCTCCTACGCCGTGCAGCTTGCTAAGCTGGCAGGTCTCCACGTCACTGCCACCTGTGGCGCACGGAGCATGGATCTGGTGAGAAGCCTAGGCGCAGACGAGGTGCTCGACTACAAGACTCCCGAGGGAGCCATCCTAAAGAGCCCCTCGGGGAAGAAGTACGACGGTGTCGTCCACTGCACGGTCGGGATAAGCTGGGCGACGTTCGAGCCAGTGCTGAGCGACTCCGGGAAGGTGATCGACCTCACTCCAAGCTTCGCCGCATTGCTCAGGTGGGTTCTGCAAAAGGTGACGTTCGCCAGGAAGCAGCTCGTGTCGATGCTTGTCTCGCTAACCAAGGCAGACCTGGAGTTCTTGGTCGAGCTGCATAAGGACGGTAAGCTGAAAACCTTGATTGACTCACGGTTCGCATTGAATGATGTGAGGGAGGCGTGGGAGAAGAGCATGGAAGGCCATGCTACCGGTAAGATCATTGTTGAGATGTAAGGCTGATCCGTGGGCTGCCAATGCCAACAATCACTGAAGTTGTACAACACGAGTGGTTAGTATACTCCCTCGGTCGGTTCCTCTTTGCTTGTGGTTAGGACAAGCAAATCAGTGTAAATTTGCACTACAAAGATTGTCCCGACGACATAACAAAAGGAACAGAGGAGTACATTACAGGGTGGTTTTTACAGATACTAGGGGTGTGATTATATTTCAAGATTATGGAAGAATTGTGTGTTACTTTTATTTTGTTTATTGGATACTGCTTGTTGTTGACGATTATGTCGGTGTTATTTTTTTATGTCTCTACTCTACCTTTACCTTATGCAGGCGAGTAGGAAATAAGGCTATACAAAAGATATAATGGACTGAAGTGAAAGAGATGATGCCCTAATACTAGTATAAACCTGTGTCGGTGCCTATCTTGATTGTTAATAGATGTAACAACCAACTTGGTTCTTCAACTATGGCTCCAAGCTCAGTTTCGAACCTAAACTTTCAAAAGGTCCAATTGAGTCTGTGAAGTTTGGTTAGAAGGTTCAGTTTCGTCCTTGATCTGTTGTGGCATCCACATGGCTTGCCACATCAGCACATGGCACATCACGTCAACTTTAATATTGGATTTTGAATTTCAAATCAAATTTTCACTGAAATATGAAAATAATACTTTTTGACACCATTTCTGTTGTGAGCAAAATAGCATCCCAAAAATTTTATTGGATGAATCAGTTTTTTTTAAATATGAAGCAATGTATAAAAATATAATATATGTTCAATTTACGTTGAAGTGATACAAAAAATCTTATTTATGTATTCTCAGTTTTAAAAGTTCAAGTGTTTGGTATCACTTCTATATACTGCTTCATATTTTTTTCCAAAAAATGACTCAACCAATAAAAATGTTGCGACACTATTTTGTTAATACCATAGAAAAATTAAAAAAATCATATTTTTATATTTGAGAGAAAAAGGATTTGAAATTCAAAATACAAAATTAAAATTGATGTGGCATGCCACATGTTGATGTGTTGTGCCACGTGGTTAGCCACATTGAACATTCTAACTGAAGTTCAGGGACTGGATTCGACCTTTTGAAAGTGGAAGGCTGAAATTGAGCTTTGAGCCATAGTTGAGGGACTAACAATGTACCTCCTCTACTTCTTTTTGCCATTGTTTTTTGAAAAATAGAATGGTGCAGTTTGTGTGATTATTAGAGAGATGACAAACATGAAGCATCAAGTTAAATGCTAATATAATTACACGTCATCAAACTTGAATATAGAGTATACCATGAACTTAGGAAGGTGACATCTTGGTTTTATAATATAGCTAGAATTTTATTCCGAAGCTTTTAATCTCCATTTCATCAATGAAAATATAATATCAAATTATGACAATGAAATACATTGAAATTAAATACTTATAATATTTTCTACAATTTTATATTTCCATAAATGTTCTTCGGTGATAATTTATTATTACCGAAATAGTTCACGATCATTGTTGAGATGATGTAAGGCTGATCCGTGGGCTGCCATTGCCTGCAGACACTGAAGCTCTACAGCACGAGCGGTTCGATAGTAGGATGTGATTTCAAGAGTATGGAAGAATTATGTGTTACTTTTAATTTGTTTATTGGATACTGCTTGTTGTCGACCATTATGTTCGGTGCTGTTTCTGTAGACGTTTTTGTATGTCTAATTTGTAAATAAGGCTATACAAAAGATATTTGTAAATAAGGCTATACAAAATATAAAATGGACTGAAATGAAAGAGATGATGCACTGATACAAGTACAAACTTGTGTCGGTCCGTATCTTGATTCTTCATACTAACAATGTACCTCTTCTACTTTTATCTTTTTGACATTGTTTAGTGAAAGTTAGGATGATGCAGTTGCGTCGATATTAGAGAAATGCCAACACATGAAGCATCAAGTTAAATGCTAAATAAATTACATGTCATCTAATTAACCTTAATATAGTGTATATGATGATCTTAGGAAAGTGACATTGTGGCTTTACAATATAGCTACAATATTGTTCCCAAGCTTTTAATCTCCATTTCATCAATGAAAAACTAATATCAAATTATGGCAATGAAATACATTGAAATTAAATATTTTTATTATTTTTCTATCATTTTATATTTCTAACAATATTCTTCAGTGATAATTCGGTATTGAGTTAAAAGTATACCAGCTAGACACAACATCAGCTAAAGCATATTGTGATAAAAGAAATTGGATGTGGACCCAGGAGAAATCACCGTGAAGAAGATTTATTTGCAGTTTTTGGAGTGAATGATGTTTCACAGCATTATGCATCAGACCATCAAGGTAGTGTTTCTAGTATTTGCTTTGATCCATGAATATATGAAATTGCTCGGTTATATGGCATGTAATAACAAGAAATAAAACATTAGGTGACTTCTGTCGTTATATCCTATAAAGAATGAACGTATTTTCCTAGAATAACTAAAAACACAATACAACTTATTTGTCTACAATATATCTAACTGCGCAAGTGCGCAGGCCGACTTACTAGATTCTTTGTGACTGGGAATAGTTATTTTCTTACCTTTCATTGACGGTTAGTAAAACAATTCCAACATTACCAATAGATGGTTTATTTTAGCAGGAAAACTGTACAGAATGGTGAAGCAAGTGTTCCAGTACACAACTGACAAAATATTAAAGATTGGAACATTGAAATTTCATAGTCCATACGGCTTGGTTCAAAGTTGACGAACCGTCCCATCAAACAGGAAACATGCTTGCCATGGTCGTAAGCACATCAGTGATCACACTATAGCCTCAGAACAGTGGGTAATGTAACCAACCTTGAAATGTTCAGTTACAACGATGTTCATTCATCTTCAGTCCAATTAGAACTTTTTTGTGCTTTCTGCCAACCATTACTCCTCCTCATCCAATACAACGTAAATACACATCTCAATGCCTCCCTTTCCACCACCAATCGTTATCTCCCCCTACACAGTTTCTTCGCACAATCTAATATTCTTTCCTTAGCTTCGCAATTGCATTATGTTATACAGCAGCAAGCAATGTGTGAGATGGTGGGTTAACTCTTACACATTGATCATTCTTCACCAACCAGTACGGAAGTACATATTTGTCATTCAAATTAGCAAACATCCTGCCGATTGATGATGATTGATGTGAAACAGACACTCATATCATGACGTGATTTCAAAGCAAACCGACCAGTGAACTAATAACATCTTGTTATGTGCATGAATTCGTAACGGGAGAGAGAGAGAGAGAGAGAGAGAGAGAGAGAGAGAGAGAGAGAGAGAGAGAGAGAGAGGATGCTTGCACATCGTTTGGCGTCACTTTAGGCGGCAGCTGCTGGCAGAGGAGGCTGCGACGCTAGGGAGATAGTTTTTAGGTTTTTATCCCTTTAAATCTGCTTAATCTTTATTGATGAATCCCCTCTTTATATAGAGAGGATTTACAAAAGTGGGCTTGGGCCTTGGCCCATTACATTTAAATAACTAAAGGACTAAATCCCTAATAACCCTAGGGCAACGGCTATAATAGCGGCCGACCATAACATCTCTTCCCGCCGAAAGAACCAACTCGTCCTCGAGTTGAAATGTTGGATAGAGCTCCCGAACTGACAAGACATTCTCCAGATTCTGAATATAGTAAATCCTTCCTTTTAAGTAGAACCTGAAGAATGCTGCGATATAGCCTTGAACGAAGCACCGTCTCTGGATTTGGAGTAACTTGACAGTCATGTAGAGGTGGTAGTGGAGGAATAACATCTAATGGAGTACCATGGAACTTTTTAGAAGTCCGACGTGGAACGGATTATGAATGCGAGCACTTGACGGAAGTTCTAGACGATGTGGAACTGTCCCAATCTTCTCGAGAGATTCTATACGGCCCATAAAACTTAGGAGATAACTTGCCATTGGGATGAATCGTGATAGATACTGCCATGCGCGTCAAGAGACAGAGCCACACCCAATCACCGACAGTAAAGAAATCCTTGTATGTTTGGCAATATAGCATTGTTGGGCTTGGAGAAGACCATCCGTGATAGATGCAAAGAATAAATCACGCTTCTCCAAAAGAGTATCCACTGACGGAACATGGGCAGTTCCAACATCATACGCCCATAAAGTTGGAGGGTCACGACCATATACTACCTGAAATGGGGTCTCCTTGAGAGATGATTGATATGAAGTGTTGTAGCAATATTCAGCCCAAGGAAGCCAACGGAACCAATCCTTAGGTTTATCCCCTGTCAATCAACGTAGACACATAACAACAATTTTGTTGGTTACCTCTGATTTACCATATGTTTGAGGGTGATATGTGGAGCTCATCTTCAACCGTCTACCAGAGAGATGGAATAATTCCTTCCAAAAGGTACTTGTAAATATAACATGACGATCACTTATAATTGAACGAGGCATGCCGTGGAGTCCGACAATCTCATCAAAAAAAAAAAAACTTTGGTAACTGTAGTGGTCATATAAGGATGGGCCAAAGGAATGAAATGAGCATATTTCGAGAATCTATCTAGCACAGTAAGAAGGACTGATTACCTCCCACTTTAGGTAAGCTATCAATGAAATCCATGGCAACATCCTCCCAAATCTTAGACTATACTGGCACACGGGTTGAAAACATGAGTAACTGTGGGTAATTAAATAACAACAACAGGGGTATTTTAGACTACTATTTATAATGGTAGGGGTAGTTTTTTGTTTTTGTGCTTCAATTAACCTGGGAATTTCTAGTGCCTAAGAGAGAATGTGGTGGCCCGATTTGTTGCTCAAATATATATATTAACACTTAAGAGTATTGTTTTAGGATAAAGAATGGTGAAACATAATAAAAATATTAGTTTCAATGTATTTTATTGCCATAGTTTGATATTAATTTGTAATTGATGAAATGGAGATTAGAAGATGGGTCATAAAATTGTTGCTCTATTATAAAGCTACAATGCTACCTTCCTAAGATCAACCTTGACATTGTATTTAAGATAGACATGTAATTCTTTTAGTATTTAACTTAATTTGCCGGCTCGGTCTTTGATGATGCTCATAGGGGCATGATTTCCATGCGTGTATTCATAGGGTGAATGTACACTCCTTGTGAGTGGAGTAACATTGTGTTATTGCACAAAAAATGCATGCCTATTGTCTATTGTCAAGCTATACAATATTGATCTCAATGTAAATAATCATCCCAGTACAAAAGTGAAGACACTATGCTGCTTTGGTTGCTTTAGCTTTCATATATATATAGGATGACTTTCATGACTCTTCATATTTACCTTTATGCACTAGATTGAAAATAAATCCACTTGATTACCTTTCTTAATTGAGTTAATTTCACAAATCTACCAATACTTTGGCTTATAGTCACAAATCCACCAAATACAGTGCCCATTTCACAAACTCACCAATATTTTGGGGCATAGTTTCAGAAACAAGCGTACTTTTAAATTATACATATGGTCCCACATGTCATTGACAATAGTTTACAATCTATGATTTTCGAGCGTTGGCAGTTACATGTGGGACCATAGCTTCATGTGTTGTCATCTCTCTAATGTTCACACAAACTGCATCATACTAGTTTTCACAAAACAATGGCAAAAGAATAAAAGTAGAAGAGGTGCATTGTTAGTATGAAGAATCAATATCGACCGTTTTATCTTTTGTACCGCCTTATTATTCACAACTCGTCTGCATAAAGGTAAAGGTAGAGTGGACATACAAAACCAGTACCGAACATAATCATCAACAACAAGCGGTACCCAATAAACAAATTAAAAGTAACACGTGATTCTTCCATAATCTTGAAATCACATCGCTAGTATCTGTAAATCACCCTGTAATGTATACGAACCGCTCTTACTGTAGAGATTCAGTGTATACGTTGGCAATGGCGGCCCACGAATCAAACTTACTTCATCTCAACAATGATCTTGCCGGTGGCATGGCCGTCCATGCTCTTCTCCCACGCCTTCCTCACATCGCTCAATGCGAACCGTGAGTCAATCAAGGTTTTCAGCTTACCGTCCTTATGCAGCTCGATCAAGAACTCAAGGTCTGCCTTGGTTAGCGAGACCAGCATGGGCACCAGCTGCTTCCTGGCGAAGGTCACCCTTTGCAGAACCCACCTGAGCAATGCGGCGAAGCTTGGGGTGAGGTCGATCACCTTCCCGGAGTCACACAGCACCGGCTCGAATGTCGCCCAGCTTATCCCGACCGTGCAGTGGACTACACCATCGTACTTCTTCCCCGAGGGGCTCTTCAGGCTGGCTCCCTCGGGGGTCTTGTAGTCGAGCACCTCGTCTGCCCCCAGGCTTCTGACCAGCTCCATGTTGCGCGCGCCGCAGGTGGCGGTGACATGGAGGCCTGCCAGCTTGGCAAGCTGCACGGCATAGGGTCCCACGCCGCCGGATGCAGCGGTGACGAGCACATTCAAGGGCTTGGTGCTGGTGCCGTCGAACTTGGCGCCGATGGACCTTAGAGCCTGGAGAGCGGTGCCAGCTGCAATAGGCAGACTAGCACCTTCAGCAGCAGAGACCTCGGCAGGTCTCTTGACAGTCACGCTTTCAGATGACACGGCATACTCAGCAAGTCCACCGCCATACTGTTATTGTGCCAAAAAAAATAATGTTAGTGCCATTATTATGAAAAGAACCTGAGATTGAACAGTCCACTACAAAATTAATACAACTTTCTTTATAAAATCAATAATATTTCATATGACACAATGCTTTGTCTTGAATTGATTCCTGAAAAATTAGAACGACAGGATAGAATGTTCGGAGTCTTGCTTACGAATAAGTTCAACATGGCAACGACAGGATCTCCAGCCTGCAACCCTTTAACCCCGGGACCAACCTCAACTACAGTTCCTGCAATATCAGTCACTGCCAACACATGGAGGGAGTTAGTAGATACAGGTACAGTATGTCTTAACACTGCCTATAACGTTGTTAGCCAAAACAAAAACTGGCCAATACCCACTTGCAAGACTACACTTCTTTTCAAGTACAATAAATGCCAAATTTGTTTTAGCTTCCAGAAGTTGGAGACAGCAACTCAAAGAACGAGTTGTTCAAACAGAACATGCCCCCAGATAAACTGTGCATGTACATTAAGCTTAAGTTATTATTGATTGGAAGTCAAATTGACACTATTATCTACAGACACAATCGTCAAGGGACGGAACTAGTACCTAAACAGTGCTTAGGGCCTTACTGAAGAATGAGGATGATTTACCTGGAATACAAGGGAATTTACGAGGCAGCAGAGGCCGCCCAAAATGCCCTTGTTGTATCTTCCAGTCAACCGGATTTATTGCTGCTGCTTCCAGCTTCAACAAAAGCTCATTTTTGTTGACCGAAGGGACGGGGACCTCCACATCCTGCATGAGATAGACTATGTATATCAGTGGTAGATCCAGGCAACGAATCAAGGGGGGGCTGATTTTCTTCTTCGTCCTCTTCTGTTCCAAATTTTTTTTCCAGGGGGGGGGGCTTGAGACCCCCTTCTCCACCGTTGGATCCACCCTTATATTATATCCAAAATTGATTCATGGAGTAATTTCCTAACAAATACTGACTTGAGCTCTTCAACTAGAAATAGCGCATTACTCAAAGAAAAAAATAAAAATAAGAGGGAAAATACTCATCAATGTCACTTGAATAATCCTCCACATATTTTCTAGATTACTGACCATTATAAAAATAATAACCCAAAAGATCTAACTATATGTTGTGTATAGATATATTGCCCACCCTTTTCATCAGTTTAGGCTTTTCTGTTCAACTGGTTGGTGCATACAAACTTATCATGGTATCAGAGTTAGAGTTGTCGAGTTCAAATCCTGGCGGGCGCAATTTATTAAATAAATTGTTATCTATTCTTAATTTCCATGTTTGTGGTCTATGGCAGCTTTTCACGAGGCGGAGTATTATTACTCTTATTTCGTCATTTGTGGCCTTTGAGACCTTTCACGTGAGGGGAGTGTTAAAGTATAAATGTATTCTCACCTTTTCCCATCAACTTAGGCTTTTGGATTTAACTGGTTGGTGCATACAAAGAAAACATTAAGACTAAAATACCATTCTACAGGACAACTATGCAGGATTGCCACTAGGAGTACATAATAAAAAAATAATAGTGGTAGAAAAAACCCAGATATCCAATATAATACAATACTCTATACTATTGGATTATTGATGATAACTCTATTTTAAAAAGGCTGTCATGTTAACAAATATGATTTATATTTGGTAAAGCATTACAGAGGTGAGAGCTAAAAGTAGATGTAACCATGTACACATACACCTTTTTTTAATATGTAGCTCGCCTCTCATGTTTGTATTGGATGTGAGAAGGAATGAAATGATATACAGCATGCATGGACAATTAAATGATCAAATCAATCATCTATTTAGAACATAATAAAAGACAATACGCCATCTAGACTAGCCTCTCAGGAAGCTCTTTGGACTTTTGAGTCCCTGTCAAGTGTAAATGGTACCAACTGTGGTGCTTGCTGTTTAGTTACCTTGAGCCCCGCGGTGCCTCCGCCGTAGGCGTGGTACTGCACGGCGTGCATCTTAGCCGGTGTAGTGGCCATCGGAACAAAAGAGGGGCTTTGCAGGTACGTTGCTTGGTTTTGTTTTGCACTCCCCGGCTCAGAAGGCTGCCAAGGATATAAACGCGAGAGAGTCCCATAATTAATCGATTGCTTTGAAGCATGGGGCCCGTGCAGTTTGTGTCTGGGGAAGGCAACGTCGTAGTTTACCAAACCTTAATCATTCGATCTGATCTCTGCTTTCGGGTGTAGGCTGTATCGGCGCCCTGCGTCGGTTGGACGTAAGCCGGCCGCCGGTGCACCGCCACCACCTCGAGACAACAGTACCAGCGGTAGTAGACCTTATATACATACATAGATATATGTCTACCGGCCCCGGCGGCTAAGAGAGCAAGTTTAATAAAAGCTTCGGCTGATGCAGGCGTAAGTCAAGTGGCATGTCACCCAACGTTGTCATCATCAATATATGCACACTTTACTATATAGTGGGCTGCTCACTGAGTGAGCTGTTAGTTTTGAACATTTAATTATGTAATGTTTGGATGCAGGTGCCTCTCTGTGCGCAATCACCGGTTATTGATAGGAAGGGAACCACTTT
>JAUNZO010001952.1:0-29201 GCA_031894775.1 Chloris gayana | reverse complement strand
AGTCATATAGGGCTCCGAAATAAATTTTGCTTGCTCGGACAAATGAATTTTTTGTTTGTTTGTTTGATACCTTTCTGTATTCTAGATATATAGAATAGAAGAATCTCGATTTGTCAAGTCTCACGATCGTATCAAGATATATTTAAATTTGGCTCGATCTTTTAAAAGATCGAGCCAAATTTAATTGCAATCAATTCGAAGAATAAAGAAGAATTACTGCAATTCGTAACTCATTTTTTCTCTTTCTATTTCGCTTCTTTTTTATTTAGACCTTCTTTATATCTAGTTTTCTCTACTTAATCGATGGTATCTACCGGCTTGAAGTCGAATGTGATCGCTTTCCATACTTCACAAGCTGCAGCTAGTTCAGGACTCCATTTGCAAGCTGCTCGGATAATTTCATTACCTTCACGAGCAAGATCGCGCCCTTCATTACGAGCTTGTACACAGGCTTCTAAAGCCACCCTATTAGCTGCTGCACCTGGTGCATTCCCCCAAGGATGTCCTAAAGTTCCTCCACCAAATTGTAATACAGAATCGTCTCCAAAGATTTCGGTCAGAGCTGGCATATGCCAAACATGAATCCCCCTGAAGCCACCGGTATAACACCTGGCATGGATACCCAGTCCTGCGTGAAAAAGATACCGCGAGAACGATCTTTTTTCTAAACGTTGTCTGGATGGACACGTACACACATAAATACGTTTTGCAAGAAAAAAAACGCAAAAGACCGTACAGCAGCTTGACGGCCACTCGAGGAGCTTCGCCGGTGGCGAGAATCGGGCAGAAAGAGAGTTGTGACCAACTAAACGCAAACCTCAGAAGCTCTATAGGATGAGGTCGTGATCAATTTTAGCTTCATACATTATTTAAATAGGAATTTTGTATATTGCGGCTAGGTTTTCAAATTGGGAAAAAAAGTCAATGAAAGAAATTGGAGCTCGCCGGTGGTTAGGTTGGACGCTTAGGGCAGAAGGCTGCGGAAGAGAACACGACGCCCTAGACCCTCCCTGGAGCTCAACATCCAGTGGGGAAACACGGGCACGGCTGTGTTCCAAGGAGACGGAGGCGCGTCGTTAAGTGGGACATCGACCGGAACGACCTGAGCAGCGTAGCTTGGGTCCTTCACGTCATCGGGGTACCTCCTCATCCTTCGCGTGTCGAGGCGGCGGCGAGATTTCGAGGCGAGGCGGGCGGCGAGTCGGAGGCAGGGCGATGGAGCTCCATTGGAGGCCATCGCGGCCGGGATGGCAAACTTCGCGTAGGGCAGCGGGGAGCAGGACGAGGCAGGTCGACCGCGCATCGGGAGTTCAGGACGGGCGGCAGGGAGCAGGACAGGGCGGGTCGACGGTGCATCGGGGCGGCGGGAAGCGCATCAGGCTGGGGCGGGGTTGCGCAGGGCGGCGGGGCGTCGGGCGTCGCGACGGGGTGTTCGGGGAAGATAAACGAATCGTTATTTTTGTGTAACGAGTGGCATTTGCATGTAAATACTTCCTAACTCTGTGACTAGATTGGTTTTCTCTCGTTGCGGGAGCTGCAAAAGGGGTGCTCCATGAAAATAAACTAGAGCTCCTCCAACTCTTGGGAGCTCACCTGCTCCGAGGAGTTTAGAGTTGAGCTGTTTGGCTAGTTTGAAACAGCTCCAGGACTAGGAGTTTTGCTCCGGAGCCATGCCAAACGCGTCCTAAGAAGTAAAAAAAAAAAGAAAAAAGGAAAAAAAAAGATGAGAGATGAGAGGAGATAGTAGTTGAGATGGTTGAATAAAATATTGGTTAGTTAATATAGAGGATAGATACAGAGTATGAACGGGTGCGGAGGAACGGATATCGAGGACAACATCTTGCGACCAGATTGGAATATTCCTTTTAAAGGATGGATTTAAACAACGAGTGCGGATAGTCTAAGCGTGCTAATATTGTTCAAGCCGGAGGAAAGCCCGAGTGCACTCTTGTGACTTAAAAATTTATGTATATAATGTGTATGTGAGCTATGCGTACACATTATTATGTTTAGGAATTGGATGAAGACACCTAGTTGCATGTATTTACCCTTATTCTGATGGTTTCGCTCGCTTAGATTGTTAGACCTTTTCATTAACTAAATTGCTACGCTCAATACCGAATCACCGGTAGAATTCAAGTGATGTGGAACACTACTTTAGAGTCGTAGTACTCTTTTTGGAGATTATATAGGTTTTGAGAATTAGTATTGATAAATTGGAGACTAGGGATGGGTCCTATGCCTGTTTGGCCCATCCATCAATGGAGGACCTGTCGTTGTGGTTTTGATATGAGCATCAATAAATCAGCATAACTCGATTATTATAGGCATACAGGGTTTTGATGAGGACATCACCATGCTAGATGCAGTCAAGCTAAAGTCTCCTTCAAGTTACAAATTGCCTCCAACTCAGCTGCCGTGTCCGATGCGGATTCAACAAACCTCCCTGGACGGTTTTGATGATTTCTCCTTCACACGACATCAGAATGAAGCATTGAAAAGAGGACGACGACGCGGTCTTTTTAGTTCTGGTCCCAGCTCCAGAATCTTCGTTAAGCATTTAGTGTGATCACGATAAGGTGTTGCGTCACATGTTTGGGCCGACTTGGCTCTGTATTGTGTCGGACCTTAAGCCCATGTTGTGGGCACCCCATCCTGGTTCGCCCCTAACCCTAGCACATCCCTAGACTATAAAACTCGGTAACCGCTGTCGTTTAGACTTGGGTTTTATTTAGTTTGAGTTTTCCATTGTGAAACTACGATTGATTCATCTGTAACTGTGACAACAAATCCTTTTATTGTGATCTAGGGCCCCTGTTCTTCTTCTCCTTGACTATGGCGATCTCTGGTGTCTCCGAATTCGGGTACATCATATCCTACGGTTATACTATCGTATCTTACGGTGGCTACATCATCGACCTATCCTAAGTCCAAGTCCTGGACTTATGTTGAGCAATTATTTGTCTCGTATATATTGCTAATTGCTATACTACACTATGGAAACAAAATATAAAAAATCTATATTACAATTTTTACTCTGCCCGACTATTTACTTTGTACTGTCCGAAAGCAAATTGCATTGGCGAGTACATCAAGTTGTAACTTTTATGAGAAAATTCCCTATTTGGCCTCAAAAATTGTAACGCTTCCTTCTATGACCCTCAAAATTTCAAAGTTCCCTATTAGGCCAAAATTCGTTTTTAGTTTCCTTGAATGGCCTTTCCGTCAACTCTGTGACTTTCATCCGTGAAACCCAGTTGGGCCCGCTTGTGCAATTACCATTGTGTCCTTGTTCTGTCCCCAAAGAAGCACGAGGCATTATCTGAAAAAAAAACTCAAACGAACACACCAGAGCAAGGAACCGGTAGGGACCGGGACTAGGGTTCCGGCGGATCCCGCCGGGAGCGGCGCGGGCGGCGGAGGCCGGGGCGGGAGCGTCGCGGGCAGCGGAGGCCAGGGCGGAAGCGGCGCGGGCCGTGGGAGCGGCACGGGCGCCGGCGGGCGGCGGCCTGGGCGAGATCCGCGCGGGCTGCTGCGGCTGCGCGGGCGGCGGCTCCGGGCGAGAGCGAGGCGGGGTTGCGGCGGCGGCGCGGCGGGCGGCGGCTCGGGCGAGAGCGGCCTCGGGCTGCGGCGGCGGCGTGGGCGGCGGCCCGGGCGAGACCGGCGCGGGCTACGGCGGCGGCGCGGCGGCACGAGCTGCGGCGGCCGGAGACGGGTGCGGCGCGGGCGGTGGAGGCCGGTGCGGGTGGGGCGCCGGTTGCGGCGGCCCGGGTGAGAGCTGCGCGGGCGGCACGAGCTCCAGGCGCCCGGACCGGCTGCGACGTCCATCGTGGGTTGCGGCAAGGGGCAGGCAGCACTCCACGCCGCTCCGACGCTCACCGCGTGCAGGGGCGCGTGGAGATGGTGGCAACGGCAGCTCCTCCGGCCAGGGCAGCCGGCATTGCATTCCTGGGCGTCGCTCGCCACGTGCAGAGGCGGGAGCCGTCATCGGCAGCAATTCTTCAGGCAACAAAGCACCGCCAAGCATGAATGTCGATGACAGTGGTGGTCACCAGGATTGGATGGAGGGGTACGTGCAGTTCATCCATTTTTCTCATGTCTTTTTACCAGCACTTGTAGCATGTTAACGACATCCGAAATGATTATAATTTTTGTTCAATTACAGCATGGATCCAAATAGCACATTCTTGTTGAAAATTAAATTGGTAGGCAACCGAAAGAAAGCTAGAAAAGATGTGAAATGTTTCACTTTTGAGAAAGTAGTGGATTCAGATTTAATTAATTATAAAGATCTTGTTGAATCAGTGGTAGACCAAGTACCCTCCACGTTATTTGGAAGTGGCCCATGTTCAGTATTACGATGATGCTTTAAAAACCTTTCCGAGAGGTAAAATCAGATGAAGATTTGATGACAATGTTCAGTAAGCATTGTAAAAGAAAGGTTATTATTATGTTCTTCGTGTACCGTGGACCTTCTCGATGCATATGAGCCAATCACTGTTTGGGATTTCGATGTTGATGAACTACCGAAGGATAAGGAAGGTAGTGATGAGGATAGTTACCTCAAAAATCCTTTGCCACAGAATGAATATGTAGGTGTGGATGAAGAGAATATGTATTTGGAAGTGGAGCGACAAACCGATGTTGTTAATGCACTTCGAGATGGTGCCTTGTTGTACCGTAGAAGTGAAGGACCATGTTGTTGACAAGTGATGATGTGGATGGAGACGAATCCGATGATGACAAGTGCAAATGAGGATCAGGTTGACGATGATGAAGAAGTTGATGAGGATATTCCATGTAATGAGGAAAATTTTGCTCCTGTTGTAGAATATGATCCCGATGATCCTTCCGATGACAGCTTGGCTCCACTTATAGAAACATGAGGGAATTCAAATTGGCAATATGTCAGCATGCAATTAAACATGAATTCGAGTTCAACATTGCAAAAAGTGCACCTAAGAGGTTTAGGGCATACTTGTTCGAGGAAAGTTCAGGACAAGTGTCCATGGTGGATATTTGCATCTACCACGTCGGATGGATGCACCGTGAAGGTATTTCTTCATGAAATCTCATTATTCATTTGTAACATTTTTCTTGTATGTTGTCATTTGATAAAAAAAAGAATTTTGTCTTTAGGTCAAGAAGAACCCTTGTGCCCATGATTGCTCTAGTACGAGAAGGAGGAAGAAGATAAAAAATGCAACCAAGTACTCGGATATGTGAAAAGGTGAAGGACTTTCTCATAGATGATGCAACTTTAGGGGCAAAGGCATTGCAAAAGAAGATAAAAGAACACCATAAGATTCATATTCACTACAAGAGGGTATACATGGGTAAGCAGCTAGCATTGAAACATCTTTATGGTGACTGGGATAGCAGTTTTGACAATCTATATAGGTTTAAGGCACAAGTTGAGAATTCTTGTCCTGGTAGCTTAGTAATTATTGACCATCACACTATCAACGGCAAGATCAGATTTCGAAGGTTCTTTTTTGCATTGAAACCTTGCATAGAGGGGTTCCTTAGTGGTTACAGACCATACCTAGCAAGTAGATAGCACATTCTTGACAGGTAGGTTCAAGGGCCGGTTGGCTAGTGCTACAGATTGTGGATGGACATAAGTGGATGTATCCTGTTTGCATTGGAGTTTTTGATTCCGAGACTAATGATAATTGGATCTGGTTTATGAGTCAATTGAAAGAGGCCATAGGATCACCAAGAGGCTTAACCATTTGCACCGATTCTGGACAACCTCGTGATGGAAGGGGTAAGCAAAGTATTTCCATTGGCTGAACATAGGGAATGCATGTTTCATTTGGTTAATAATTTCAAGAAGAGGCACCATGGAAAGGTATTTGATGACCATCTTTGGCCGGCAGCATACTCATGGAATTCCTATCTTTTTGAGAAACATTGGGCAGCAATGGAAAGAGCAAAGCCAGCTGCCACTAATTATTTAAGAAAGTGGCATGACAAGTTGTGGACAAGGAGCCAATTCTCAACCATTTCTAAGGTTGACTATGTGACCAACAACCTTGCCGAGTCATTCAACAATTGGATTAAGCAGCACAAGTCCTTGAACTTGGATGACTTTATGGACAAGTTTAGGCAGTTGCTTATGATTAAGTGGAATCAAAGGAGGAAAATATCGAAGAAACTTGATGGCTTGATTCTGCCCCACATCATCAAGCAATTGAATGAGAAAAGTAGAGAACTAAACTTGGAGGTTGAAGAATGTTCGGAAGAAGTGGCTGAAGTGACTGCAATGGGAGGCAGCGGATTTCGGCTTGTGGTCAACTTACTTGACAAGACATGTTCTTATAGAGAATGGCAGGTATCCGGCATTCCTTGCAGCCGTGCATTAGCATTCATCACCTCACTAACCAATGAACCGATAGAGAAGTATGTTGACTTCTATTACTCCGTTGACAAGTTTAGAGCTGCATATAGCCACCTGATCCCCGCTATGCCCGATAAGACCCAATGGCCTAAAGCTACACATGGCTTTTTCATGCACCCACCTTTATTGAAAGTCATGTAGCTGGTAGGCCTAAAACTGAGAGGTTTAAAGGCAGCGAGTGATAAGAAACAAAAAGGGCAGCACAAGTGCCCTATTTGCTTTGACTATGGACATCACTTGCAAAATTGCAAGAAAGGCAACCCGGAAGATATTGCTGCCATGAAAGCTATCAAGTAATAATGTGTTCGGATTTTAATTTATTGGTTTGTTGTAAACATCACGTTACTAATTTATTTTTTATGTCTTGTAGGGGAACACCAAGGAGGAAAACTAAGAAAATAAATTCTGCTCAAAGTTCCATAATGCCTTTGGATGAAGCCCCAACAACCTCCATGTCTTTTCCACCAAGGTATGTATTTTCTAACTCCTGTCATGGTCACTTCACACTTTAAATAGATTCTAAGTAATAGATGTATTTTCTTATGGTAGTCAAACATTGGAAATAGCAACTACAAACAAGAGAAAGCATGCTGATTCTACTCCCGAAGCATCTAAAAGGTAATTCATACTTGAGATAATACATGTTGGTTTAAACAAATTAAATAACCTTAGTTTCATTATAGCCAATCCTTGGAAGTTTCAAGCACGGCAAAAGGAAAACATAACTCCAACTCGGAGCATCAAAAAGGTATGTGGATCACATTCTTTTTTTAATTGCTTCTATTTTTACTTGTCTACAATTATTCTTGCCATATTTGTTGCTTTGTATAGGTCCAGAAGTGGCTCCAATCAGCCCGTTGATGATTCATCACATATTCAACAACCTGAGAAACCTAGGCCAAAAAGCTCAAATGTGCAAAGAAAGTAGTTCGTCAAGAGGTCCTAATCAATGTCAAAGTCACAGCAAAGAGCCCTTCCATGTGTACCAGGAGCAAGACAGGACCACCTACTAGCCCTGCAATGAGCACAAGGAGCAAAAGAAGGCTCAGCCTCTAATTTACATGTTTTGTTTCACTATGTTTCAGTCTCTAGTGTATGTTTGGTGTAATCCTTTCTCACATGTGGAGTATGTCAGTGTGAACCTTACTTATGTTGTATGCACTTTTATTTATGTGTGAACCGAATCCAATACTGGACTTGTGAAGTTTTACATCATTATATGATAGATTTGTGTATGTGGAAATATAGACTACTTGGAGAATATTGTATTACGAACCACTTTTTTGAAACAGATTGAAATTCTGTTTGTATTAGGACCACTCTTGGAAAGTAATGCATAAAACTTGTTGTACATAGTCTAGAAATCAAAATGCAAAAGTAATGCATATTTTAGAAATCAAAATGCAAAAGTAATGCACCAGGACACTATTAAATTCGTGATAATATTTTTTTGAAAAAAATTACTTATTTTTAGGTTCAGGGATAAAACGGTCTTTTTACCCCTCACTTAACACCGTCAAGTCACGGAGTTGACGGAAAGGCCATCCAAGGAAACTAAAAACGAATTTTGGCCTAATAGGGAACTTTGAAATTTTGAGGGTCATAGAAGGAAGCGTTACAATTTTTGAGGCCAAATAGGGAATTTTCTCAACTTTTATAAGGCAGTTAGTCAGAGAACTAGACATGGGCTCAAGCAGGTCAGTATTGTTTTTGACTTTTAGGTATATTATAAGTGTAAAAATAACCCATAAGACTAATCTGGCACACACGTGGCCTGTCACATATGCGTCCAGCGTGAAACATGCTGCAAATCATGTTGGCACATGCTAATCCATTAGGCTAATTGTTCAAGCAAGAAAAACTGAAAACAAGGACTTCGATAGTTTGATTAACATGCTAGGGCCAGTTACCAGAGATTCCCTAACACCAGTGATGATTTCTTTCCTTACTTCTTAGGCTTGGTGCACATGCTCTTCTTCCAGAATTATTGATTCATCTTATCAAAAAATTAAAAAATATATCATATATTTTATTAGAATAAATTTTATAATATAAAGAAATTTTAAATATATATATTTTTTATAATTTAAAATAATTTGAATAAGATGAATATTTAAATGTAACGAAAAAGGTCAGTGTTAACAATAATTTTAGAACTGAAGGAGTATGTGACAGTTTTTTAGCTTCTTTTTTCTTTTGCCAAGAGCTTTTAGCTTTTGATGGTATGTAGCCATCCGGATCTCCCTCCTTTAGTGATTCAAGCTTCTTTTGCAAAGAGGCCGAGCCCGAGCGTAGCCGCCGCCGCAGCCCCGGCGCAGCCCTTCCTGCTGCCCAAGCACGCCGGCCACCCGCCTAGCTCCCGCGCGCCTTCCTCCCCGTGTGCGCTGCTCGCGTCCCTTGCTCGACGCCGCGTATCTAGGGTTACTTTCACACGACGCATCTCGGTCGGGCTCCAGGCGAAAGAGGAACGAGGATGGGCAATACGAGTGAGGGCAGGGCACAGACGTCTGTTCCCCTTCGATCGATATTTGTTTCTTTTTTTTGGGGCCTTAATTCTTTATTGTTAACGGAACGAAAAAGTAGGAGTAAATGGAAATTTCAATCTCACAGAATAGAGACAACCTTGTAAAGTTGAAAAAAGAGAGTAAACTCATAGTTAGACTTGGAAACAGGAGCAATCATGTAACTATCCCTTTATTTTTTTATAAAAACTATACCCGCAAAGTGATTCGGATATAGTCATATATATTTCTCTAAGCGCTGGATAAAAGAAGAAGAAAAATGAATCCTCGAGAGGAGACGGGAGATGGATAAAAAAATGAGAAAATTCCGTGATCTTCGATTCAGACGCAAGTAACCTTTTTATTCCGTAATAAATAAAAAAACTGAAGCGGCATATGTAACTTGTGACGTGTCTGCCATGTACGGTTGCTGTTGCTGCTTGGACGCTCCCCGGAGGTGCCACGCTCCAGATGACGATGGACTCGATGGCCAAACATTGAACAGACTGCGTGCGTGGTGGGGGCTGGGCCGAGACGGAATATCCGAATATTAATTAATTAGGCCCCGTCACGTGTTTTTCTAACGAAGCACGCGATTGACGCCTGCGGTCGATCGTCTGGACATCCGGCCCGTTCCGGCATTTGAACGGGCTCGAAGCATCTCTCGCTCCACTCACGCAGCACGCGACGCGACCGTTCTTTTGTCCGCTCCGCCATCACCGGCCGCGCCTCCCCGGAGCACGCGCGACGGCGAGCTCCTCCCGCCTTCGCCCCTCTCCGACGGGCGCTTGATTGGGTGGGAAGAGGAGAGATCGGGCCGCCCGGGACTCCTTCCACTTGCAGGTGATTGAGGAACCCTACATCGAATCTCCTCCTTTCCTCCATCAGTTTGGTGCGGGGTTGCGGCTTTAGATGCCGCGTGGTGGAGCGGTGGGCGCAACTCCGCGCCGCGACGGTGCTGGTTGGGGAGCCCGAAGGGGAGGGGCGCAGTTCATTTCGCCTCCGTTTCAGGGGGTCAACCCTCCCAGCCTACCGCCCATCGAGGTCCTGTTGCTTGTTGGCATTGGGCTTCCAGCATTGATGTCGAGGGCCACGGGGTAGTTGGGGAAGTCGTCCTCAGGATTTTGGGAGGCACCGCATAATTCCGTGGCGGATTTGCTGTTTTATTTGTTTGTTCGGTTCCTGATTGTGTGACAGATAGCGTGGCTTGGTCGGGAGATCGCACGGGTCGCACAATGCACCTTGCTCTTCTCTTGTCCGAGTATCCATACGCACTACCTGTGTGTTTTATCCGGCAGTTATCAAATTGTCCTGAGTAGAAATGTACTCCTTGACCCCAAGATGTTCTCTAACTTCCACTGTTCTTATGCCCTGGCTTCTTGTTTTCAGTCCTTGGGTGCTGTCGACTGAAGTTCACATCTTCAACAGCATTTTGCCTGCCTAAGGGATCGGATTCGCAATGGCACGCAAGTGACATCTTGGTAAAAAAGAAAAATGACACGTTTTGTCTATATCAATGACGATTCGTGCCGGAACTCCTACTGTAACAATCGAATATCCAATACCAAGTACACTATATGGAATTTCCTACCAAAGAACTTATGGGAGCAATTCAGGTTTGCTTATGCTCCTATCTCTATTTTAGCTATCTCATCTGGAGCAGCATGCACAACTGTTACGTAATCGCACTGATATTTACATGTTAATCAGCTTTCTGGGCTGCTTCATTTTCACTTCAATGACCTAGGATTTATATTATTTGGATGCACCCAACATAGAACATTGCTCGCACTATTTGATATGAGCTAAAACTTTAGTTTCTTAGTGTGTAATGCAATACTTCAACCATTACTGTTTATAGTTTTTCTTACTCTGCAGATGGAAAATAGTGGTTAATTTTTTCTTGGGTTTTTTATCTGCAATTATATGCAAGCAACCCCATAGAGAATATAAGTGCACCTGCTAAGGATGATTAGTAGCTCGGGACAGTAGCTTCTTAAGTTACTAGCTCTTGAAGTTATCAGGTTGTGTTGATCTCTACTCCAGTATGCGGCTCATACTTGCATTTGATAGTCTTCTTTATCATCATATTGAAGCATCTGCACTTCTGCAGTAACGCAATGTTTCCGTATATTTAGTTAACTTAACAAAAAATGTTTTGATGTTCTGGACTGCATTGATTTCCCATGTGCTGAAGATCACTTCTCTAAATATTTCAGGCGTTTCATGAATCAGTATTTTCTGCTAATAGCCTGCCTTCAGTTGTGGTCCAGTATTACCCCTGTAAGTCCTGCAACTACATGGGGTCCACTTATCATCATCTTCACAGTCTCTGCTTCCAAAGAGGCTTGGGATGATTACAATAGGTATCTTTCTGACAAGAAGGCAAACGAAAGAAAAGTGTGTGTAGTGAAAGATGGCCTCCATAGACAGGTTCTTTTCTTTCTTCCATTATTTTTTATTTCCCCTTAACTAGAATACATGATTGAAGTCTATATGTATATAGGAATTTGAAGGTTTTCTTTCTTTGGGTTGTTATTGAGCTGCTGTTTCGCCATCCAAAACTTGTTGCTGATATGATTTAGACATACATGGCACTATTCAGTACAATGCCTGAACTGAAACCTTAAGCTAATTCTTGCTTCATAAATCGACTATTTTTTAGAGAAGCAAAAAGTATGTGAGCTCTGTTTTACTTGTTAGCCAATTATGCACCAACTGCATTCCGAAGTGTTGTGAGACTGGATGTTCCAATTCCAACATCTGCAACATTCAAATCTTTGCAAGTTGCGACATTTTTAATAGTGTCTACAATAATTAAAAACATATTTTGTAACAAATGACCAACACAAAGGTCGTTTTTACCAGATATATACCTAGTCTTGTTTTATTTGACAATTTGGTTCACATCTGTTAAAGGGATGTTTGCATTTTCCCAGCTATTTGAACTGTTATGTGCCTGATAAAACGAATCAGTGTTTACACATGTATTTGGAAACTTCTAAATTGAGAAATGTGGATGGATTATGAGTTCTCGACATCATGCATCTAGGATTAGTTGGATTTTCTTTTGGAAAAGCAAAACATATCACATCCTAATAATGCATCTAAGATTAGTTGGATTTGTTTTTGGAATACTATCATTTGACTTTCCCAATCCTTTTGTTCCCCAGATCAAAGCACAGGAGATACATGTTGGAGATATAGTGTGGCTGCATGAGAATGATGAGATTCCATGTGACCTTGTTCTTATTGGAACTTCTGAACCTCAAGGCATCTGCTATGTTGAGGTAATGGAATTGAGCTTTAGCCAGAACCTCTGTTTATATGTTTTACCTACTAGCTGTTTGCCCATGCATGGCTATGGGAGCCTTGGTAATATCTTCCTAAAATATGATAGTTTGATTGCATAGAAGATATTCTTTGTAGAATTCATTTTGTTATGTCACTGTCATTATATTGGCTTCATTTCTGTTCTTTTCTAGTCTAATTAGAATTTAGAAGTACTGGAAAAGGATACTGTTATGGTCGGTATTACGTATCAGCGCCGGCGTGATCAGCAGAGGGAATAGTTCAGTTAGTATTTTCTTAGTCAGTTTGTTAGCTCAAGACCTTATCTTCATTCAGTTATGATTGTAAGCTTTCAGTTAGTACACAGGCTATATATGCCTGAGGGACTTATCAATAAAAGACATGCTGGAGATTGAGATCAATCTCTCCCGCGCCCTAGCTGCCTGCTTGCGGTGCGCTGGCCAACAGGACGGCGCCACCACGAGCGCAACGCCGACCATTGAAAGCCCGTCCTCCCATCTCTCACACGTACAACCTCCGATCCCTTGGTGCTGCTCTTAACAGATACCTTCTTTTTTAGTGCTGCCTATCTATATGATGGAGCAATTGGTTTGATCATAATTTGCAAATTGAAACTTGTTATGCTTCCATGTGCTTTGTAGCAAATTCTTAAATTTTATCTTCTGGAAAATTCTACCTCATCACTACTATATAGTAAATGCTTACAACTTATCTTTGCTTGTACTTCAGACTGCTGCTTTGGATGGTGAAGTTGACTTGAAAACAAGAGTTGTTCCTTCAATTTCTGCTAATTTGTCAAAGGAGCAATTGGGAAAAGTGAAGGTCAGCCTTTGTACACTTCTGCTTCTTGAACATTTCCCATGTAATTTCTCTTCGCCTGTTTTTGAACTGAGCAGGGTGTAGTCGAGTGCCCTGACCCAGACAATGACATACGAAGATTCGATGCTAACATGCGCTTGTTTCCTCCTATCATTGATAATGAGAAATGTCCTTTGACTATCAATAATACACTTCTTCAGTCATGTTACTTAAGGTACACTGAGTGGGCATGTGGAATTGCAGTTTACACAGGTAAATTTTGAATTTATTTTGCTATACTTGTACTGCTTAAGGCACCTGCGCTGATATGAAGATGTCATTGATATGATTGACCTTTAATGTCATTGATGACAGGCAATGAAACCAAATCAGGAATGAGTAGGGGAACTGCAGAGCCCAAGCTCACTGCTGCTGATGCAATGATAGACAAGCTCACTGTTGCAATATTCATGTTCCAAATTATCATTGTTCTGGTGCTAGGGTTTGTGGGCAATATCTGGAAGGACACTCAAGGTCATAAGGTGATACTTCTTTCTGATAAGCATTGTCGAGCAACAGAAAATCCACTGTAATTTCTATTAACTCACTGTAAATTTCTATTAACTCACTGTAATTTCAATTCATGTTGTCTCAGTGGTGTTATACCATCTTACAGGCACTTTCAACCCTGGTGTTATATAGATGATTAGTTTTCAAGGAATTGAATGAATTGTATGTGATTTCTGCTATTTAATCTTGATTTTTTTTTCACTTCACTTCTGTTACCATAACCATTTGGTCTTTTTGTTCCCCCTTCTTTTTTCTCCTTTTGTTCTGTCTACTCTTTCGTTAGCTTGCCTTCTTGTGTCGGTTCTTGTGAGTTTCATCTCTAGCTTACCCCAACTTGCTTGGGATTAAAAAGCTTTGCTGTTGCTATTATTGTTGTTGTTGTGTGTTATTTAATCGAATTATGTTCTTTTATGCAGCAATGGTATCTGTTGTACCCTTTGGTGGCACCATGGTATGATTTCTTGGTTATCCCGTTACGCTTCGAGCTGTTGTGTTCGATAATGATTCCTATCTCCATAAAGGTACACCTGTCTATTTCATTTATAAGTTCCTCTTCTTGTGTTTCTTGTTTGGATGCATCCCATCATACAATTAGACACTATATTTTGCTGCACTGTTGTCTATTTTCGTTTTCAAAAGGAGTGTAAAAAATAGTTTTTCTGTTCCTTCATGTATATCATTTACATAGGTTAACACTGCCAGATATGTGTTTATGTTGAAGTTCTAGTTTTTATACCTGATGCTAAAGCCCACCTTGCTGAGTCATCCTAAATTTAGTGCCGTTGATTTTGATGCCAAATATGCAAAACCTTCCTTCATAACTTGAGAAACAAAAAACTGAGACTGCATAACAGTATTAAAATGATCCAGATTTGTTTACAAACTGCGCAGTTTATTACCTTTACCAAACCTGCCTAGCTGACGCCATTACTGTGATCTCATTTGAATGCAAATCTAACTATTTTTTGTGGTAGAACACATATTTGATTATGTCTAGCTTTTAGCTTTTCATACTACTTTCATCTGTGCATTGATATTAGTTTTATGTTCCAAGAAAATGTTCTTTTTATTATTTAGAGTGTAGATACTTCGACTGTAGAAATTATAGAACTTTCAGGGCCTGTTCAATATCATGGTTTCCAAATACTACAGTATCAAGATATTATGGTTTTGACTGCTACAACCATGCAATTACCCAGTTTCAGGGAAAATGAGTTACAACAGTGAGGTTTTCAAAATCTAAAATGACCTCACTTTTAGCAATACTACTTTTTTAGAACTACAAACACCTCAAGATTTCCCAAAACAAAATTTTGTTTTAAACTGTAGCTGAAGTAACTTTATCTAGCTTACCAGTATTCTTCACTGCTGCTTTGTGCCTGTATGGAAGTTTGTTGGAATTTCCAAACCTCCATTTATGCCTGTGCCAAGTTATTTGTTAATACAAGGCGTCTAGACATGCTTAATATCTTCTATACTTATGTGATATGTATAATATTTTGAGTTGTATATACCCTTTGCAGGTTACTCTTGATTTGGCCAAAGGTGTATATGCAAAGTTTATTGACTGGGATGAGCAAATGTTTGATCATGAAACAAATACACCTTCTCACTCAGCTAAGTATGTGATCTTCATCTAAGTTATGTAATTTTGGTTCATCACATATACATTCATTTCTTAGAGCTTAAATAAGTCTATACTTCAGTACAGCTATTAGTGAGGACCTTGGACAGGTTGAATACATTTTGAGTGACAAAACTGGGACTCTAACAGAGAATAAAATGATCTTCAGAAGATGTTGCATAAGTGACACTATGTATGGAAATGATAATGGAGATGCTTTAAAAGGTCAATTCATTAACTCCTGATGTTGTTTCCTACTATTGGCATTGCTTGCCCTGTATTTTCTATTTTAGTAGTGCTTAGTAAGAATATGTTGTTTAATTGCATAATGTGAAACTTGGCTTCTGGTAAGTGAAAATTTCATTGAGAAGCCCTTAATTTGTGTTAGCAATTTTAATTCCACTTTATATCTGCCTCAGTGTTCATGAAATGTCTTGGGAGGGATGGAAATACTATGAGAAATACATGCATTATGTGGTTTTATGGAAACAAATGTAGTCAAGGAATTCATGTACAGAACAAGATTTAGAGATCAATTGGTTTCTTTGTTTATTGTGGAGCTATACTATATTTTGTTTCATGGTATCTAATTTTTCAATGGTGCTGCAAGATTGCTAATAAACTTCTAAATCTAGGGGTATATGAACTATGCTGGAAGTCCTATTTGCCACTCTGTAGTTACTGGTCAATAGTCTTTTTTTTTGCAATAAATTTGTTTCCAAAGTATACCACTTAATTGCTCTCTGATAATTTTCCTCTCGTTAGATGTTAGGCTTCTAAATGCTATCGCAACTAATGATCCTGATGTCATCAAATTTCTAATGGTGATGGCTCTTTGCAACACAGTGGTTCCTATAAAGAGGCAAGTGTGCAGTTTCATTCAATACTGCACTCTGCAAAATTTTGCTCATTAGTTCTTTCTTATATGGCTTCAACCTTCAATACCTGCAGCAATGATGGTACTGTATCATACAAAGCACAGTCACAAGATGAGGAAGCTTTGGTCAATGCAGCATCGAACCTGGATATGATGCTTACAAGCAAAGATAACAGTGTTGCTGGTTAGTTAATGCTTGTTAGTTTGTGATGAGATGATACTGTTTGTAGCAAATTGCTGCATTGAATTTGCTCAATTATTTCTACAGAGATTTGTTTCAATGGGTCTGTGTACTATTATGAGTTATTGCACATTCTGGAATTCACTTCGGATCGCAAAAGAATGTCTGTTGTGGTAAAGGAAGGTCGGACTGGAACAATCCTCCTTCTATCTAAAGGCGCTGATGAATCAATTTTCCCTCGCTCTTGTCCAGGTACATTTTCAAACACGCTATTTTCATTTGGATACACTCAGTTTTATAACATATTATACTTGAAATCTGGGTATGTTATTAGAGACATGATTCCTACATAGGTGCCATAACAGTTGAAGTAAAATTGATATTGTATTATGATACCAATGTAAATCTTCATGCAGATTGTTAGTGGAAGTATTGGTTTCAATCCATAACATTGTATGCTAAATGTACTCCAAACACCAAGTAAAACACTCAGCCAGTGGGGTAAGACCACCCCATGGTATTTTAATAATAAGAAGCTCAACCTTCTGGCCAAGAAAACCCCCGAACCCCAGCATCACCCTATAGGAACGTGCAGATACTTGGGCCAAACACTGTTGACCATGCTGGTGACTGGAACCACCCAGGTAGGAAAGCCCAAACCATCCCATGGCCTGGATGTCACACCCAAGTTGGCATCATTGCCTATATATTTCAGGCTGCCACTAGGGAATTTTTTATTTCCACAAATTGCGCACACCAGGATTTGAACCCTGGTGGGAGGCCTCACACCTGGAGGCTCTAACTAACTGAACTGAAACCGGTTTGCATGCTCCAAACACCTTTTTTGGTCAGGTATATCCAATTTTTTGTGGCGTTGTGGCGTCCTATGGCGTTCTACCCCCTTCACAATGCCTAGGCATTTATGGCAGATGCCTAAGCGACGCACGCCATAAACACATCCTGAGGGCCGTGAGGCGCCCAGGCTTGGGGAAGGTGAGTAGATGACAAGCTAGGCATGGAGCGGGGGAAGAAGAGCTGGGGCACCTGGGAATGGAGCACAAGCAGGGGAGGCGAAGGTTGAGACACTGTTGCCGGTTGCTGCTGTTGGGCGGTCACTTCTTGGATGAGGAAGAGGCAGCAGCGGAGGCAAAGGACTGGTCCAGCTGGAGGAACAAGCAGGAACGGCCTCAGATCTGCTGCTGGCAGAGGTAGGGAGCCTGGGAGGAGGCGAAGCAGAGTTGGGAGGAAGCCGCCAAACAGAGGCGGGAGCCGGGAGCAGCCCGACGGAGCACCACGTTGCCACCTCTTTCCCTCTCCGGATCTCCTCTTTCTCGCTCTCTCTGATTTTGGATGCAATCGGGCAGATAACAGGGTGTATATCCATCGATTCCCGCCCTCCCCCATCGTTTTCCCGCCGATCCCCAATGTTTTCCGTGGATCCCCTGCTATGGCGTCCGCCCCAGCCCTCCTCAGGCCTTGCGGCTTCCATCAGACGCCTAATCGCGCCTAGGCGGACGCCATAGGCACCACGGCATGGCGACCCCGACGCCATGCCATGGCTGAGCGCCTCGACACCTAGGCGACGCTAAGGCGACGCCACAAAAACATTGGGTATATCTATGACACATGTGATAGATATGCAAATAGTGTGGTGCTCTATTGTGCTCTTTATTTTTATTTCTTGGCACTGAGTTATCTTGACGCCCTTTACCCATCCCTCAGCACTCCTACCTACTCACCCAAGTGCAGTCCTCTACATGATTCATGAACCTTCAAAATTTGGACTCCTATTGATTGACGCTAATATAAACAATATAGTAACTGGTACCTTCCCTTTACCTTTTACTAATATCTGCTGAACAACTCTTGTCTCTGCTCTTGTTTTTTTTTTTCTCGAACACGCAAGAGAGCTGCATATCATTATATTAAGAAGATGAAAAGGGGTAGACCATGTACAAACCAGTTTTTCTAGTTTACATTCGTGACCGTGATAGAGTTGAGGCGACTCAAACACACACCTACACACTCTAGGCTTTTTTCTTGGCGTTAGTAGCTTGTGGCCCCATTTAGCATAATCCAGAACCCATGATATTTCCCTTTGCAAAAAAAAAAACAAAAACAAAAAACATGATATTTGTTGTATTGCAACACGAATAAATGGATAACCATTATCCTTTCTTCATACAAGTTCTTTTTTTATGTGCTGCTTGAGTTTTACCAGAGAAATCAATCATTGGGTCTAATTTGTAAAGTGCATGTATCACAGGACAACAAATACGGAGTTATCTTGAGGCTGTAGAAATGTATTCACAGTTGGGATTGCGGACATTATGTTTGGGATGGCGTGAATTGGAAGAAGATGAATACAAGGCCTGGTCCAAAAGATTTCAAGATGCTAGCTGCTCATTGGAGGATAGGGAGGTGTGTTTTGTTGCAGACCTTAACAATTAATCTTATTTGAACTAATAAACTAATAATGTAGTCAAACAAGAATAATTTCTTTTACTGTTCAATAAAGTTATTCTTGCTTGACTACATTCTTAGTTTATCAGTTCACTCATCTGTCGTGCCAAAAGAAAAAGTTTACTTATCTGTCTCACCATCTGTCAACTATATTCTTAGTTAATATTATTATGCTTCGTCATGTACAGTGTAAAATTGCTGAGGTCTGTCACAGTTTAGAGAGAGACCTTCATATTCTTGGAGTTACTGCTATAGAAGACCGCCTTCAGGTATGGCTTGTTCAATAATTGCTGTATCCTGCTATCAATTGATATATCTGTCACAATTTTATATTTTTCTGCCACCCCTTATAGATTCTTGTGGCTGACAGGATGGTGTTCCTGAAACTATTAAATTATTGAGGAGGGCTGGAATTAATGTGTGGATGATTACTGGTGATAAGCAGAATACAGCCATTCAGATTGGACGTCTCTGTAACCTCATTACCTCAGGCACGTACTAATAAATTTCGCTATCTTTTAAATTGCTCAGTTGCCATGTGCAATACTATAAGATTTCTGTTGCAATAATTTTCTTCTTTTGACCTATTGTCGCGCCACAGGATGAATAGCTACCCAGCTCTTCAGTCATTTGCTGCTAGTACAAATTGTTTTTTATTGTGGTTAAATTTTACTGAACTGTCCATGCATTGAGTCGTGTTGGGGCATAAGGATCCTGTTGGTCGTTTACTTCGACCTGTGTGTCAGATAAGCAGTTTTCGTTATCTTTGGCGTACATGTATAAATCAGGCTGTAAATTGCAATTCAGATAATGTTTTTAGAGTTTGCTTCTGTATGAAAATTTGCAAGAATTGCCATGTTACCTGTACTGCAAAGTTGCATAGTTGGATTAGTCAGAAAAGAAACATGTAGAAAAAATGGCATCTTTGCAGGAAAGTGGTGGAGTAGTAATTGCATGGCATTATACATGACTGCTCCGAAGAACCCTTGATAATTTTTCCAGTGGCCATATAACCAGTAGTTTCATTTCCATTTTTTATTTTTTATTAATCTATTCTAGCCTGACACATGACCGGTTCTATGTACAGGTCATGCAACTTTTGTTCTGCACAAGTTATTTTGGTTGACCACGTTGCTACTTCCCTGTGTAGACAATATGATATTTATCTGGTGTATATGAACCCATTTCTAGATTATAACTTCAGTTTTCACCTTCAGACGATGGCCAATTGTTGTCTATCAATGGAAAAAATGAAGATGAGATATTGAGTAGCCTGGAGAGAGCTTTGTTAACTATGAAGACCATGCGTGAAACAAAGGTATATCTATCTTGGGTTCCATATGTATCTTAAATAGGTATGCATCAGACAAATGTATATCTATCTTGGGTTTTCAGTCTGAGAGTGATAGATAGCTAACATTTGGTCAGGTCTAAGTATTAACTTCATCAAACAGACTTGTCCTTTCATTTTTTTAGGTTCTAGAGGATCTTTTTTTTTCCTCACTAATACATTCAAGTGAAAATTGCAAAACCTCCCTCTTTGAACTTCAGATTACTTGTTTGAAATGTCTCTTCCTGCTGCTATTTACTCCACATGATGAAATTAGATGAGGCCAATGCATGTTCACTGGGACAACTTCTTAGGCTCATGCCTGAAGAGCAGCCTTCCACTACGAACAAACCCTTGAAATTTCAAACCAACGGCTCGTTCATTGCATCTGAAGGTGCTTGATGGGTCCAGGAGGCCACCAGGATACGAAAACTGTGTGCAAATAGAATATAGTGGTGTTAAGATACGTAACTCTGTTAGATTACAATCATTTGGAAAAGCTTCAAGTTATTTATATTTTACTTTTCTCTTCCATTAATTCAATTTTTTTAGAGATATAGGACAACCTTCAAGTTCTTTTTCATATTTTTCCCTGTCTCAAATTTAACTTGTCCAAGTCATATTTGCTATCATATTCCATGCAATGCTCGTCTCAAGCCAACAAGGAGAAAGAAAATGGGACTGTTTCTTTCTGAATGGGCTTGCTGTTTCCCTACAATGAGTTGGAGTGCTTGCTGTCTATTCTGTTTAGGGAAAAGTCCATTTTACTCCCCAGAACAATCCACTATGTCGAAATTACACCCCGAACAAAATATTGGCTCACTTTACTACCTCAAACAATTTAAGTTGGCTCAATTTACTCCCTTATGCAATTTCTCTTTTTTGTTTCTCTTTCTACCATTTGAATTTGAAGCTCAAATTTTGAAAAATGATAGATAGTACCATTTTCTATATAAAAGAAAATATTTTATATTTTTTCTTAAATATTTTGTATACAATTCTTTAGCTATATAATAAAGATGATATTGGATGCTATAAAAACTATATTTAAAATATATTATTTTTAACGTAAGGTTCCATGAAAACTATCGTTGTGCAAAATTTGAGTACTAAACTCAGCTTGTACAAAGAGAAATAAAAAAGAGAAATTACATAAGGAGGTAAATTGTACCAACTTAAATTGTTTGAGGGAGTAAAGTGAGCTAAGATTTTGTTTGGGGTCTAATTTGGACAAAGTGTATTATTCGGGAGAGTAAAATGGATTTTTTCCTTCTGTTTATCCAGGACCTTGCATTTGTTTTAGATGGCTGGGCACTGGAAATAATTGTAAAGCATTCCAAGGAGTCTTTCACTAAGCTCGCAATGCTGTCAAGAACAGCAATATGTTGCAGAATGACACCTTTGCAGAAAGCACAGGTTTGCCTTATGCTCTTACTATGAGCATCTTTCTTCAACGTATGTTTATTTTGTGCATTGATCCTTGCACGAGATTTGAATGTTCATTAATAAAATTGTGCTTTCATCCTAAGATATCTGATAGACTCTTGACTGAGAGTGATATTGGGAATTTCACTTGGTCCAGTAGTACAGAGCTTTAATATCTTATGTTCAGAAGTTTTAACTAGAATAATAGGACCACATGGCTGCATATAATCTGATGATGGAGATATGCTTTTGTTTTATTTTATGTTTGTTTTGATGTAGCTAGTAGCTACTAATCTGTTATTATTGTACTTAAAACATGACATGTTGTTATAGCCTCTTTTTTTTGTACAGCTTGTTGGAATCCTAAAGTCTGTTGGTTACCTGACTCTAGCAATTGGTGATGGTGGTAATGATGTTAGGATGATTCAAGAAGCTAACATTGGAGTAGGGATTAGTGGTAGGGAAGGACTGCAAGCTGCAAGAGCTGCTGATTACAGCATTGGAAGTAAGTATGTTTTGGCGCTGATTACATGCCATGCTACCTTAAGTGTCTTTTGTCGTATTGGTGAATGTGCACTTACTTACCTGCAACAGTAACCTTGCACATGACCCAACGTTTTTAATATTTGCTTTATCTGTCCATCATCTAAATTAACTTCTTGGATCAATAAATAATGTTTTCATGACTCAAAAGCTTTTATGGTTTCCTATCACCCCATTGTCTTGTTTATTATTACTCCAAAATTCATTTGATTTTTAAGAAAAATCCAATTATTGATATAATTTCTCTCTTTCTTGTTAGAGTTCGAGTTCCTCGGGAGGTTGATACTTATCCATGGCCGATATTCATACAATCGAACAGCATTTATTTCACAGTACTCATTCTACAAGTCACTTCTGATTTGTTTCATACAGATTCTGTGAGTCTCCCTTTTAATGCTCTTGTCAGTGCCCAGTGGATATATTTCTGATTATACTGCAAAGCTTCTGCTCCTTTCACATGGACTTTCTGTCTCGAATGCTCACATGCATCAACCTCTGTAGGTTTTCGTTTTTGTCAGGGCTCTCTGGAACTAGCTTATTCAACTCTATTAGCCTGATGGCATATAATGTTTTCTACACAAGTCTACCTGTAATGACTATAATTTTTGACAAGGATGTGTCTGAAACTACTGTTATGCAATATCCCCAGATTTTACTGTATTCTCAAGCTGGGAGGTAAAGTAGAATATCGCTCTATCCTCTTTTGATATTTTGGTTAACTTCCTATACAGGTCTGTTTCTGATCTGCGGTAGGATTACTAATATAGTAGTTTGGTTATCTTACCAGGTTTTTGAGTCCAAGTACGTTTTTTGGATGGTTCGGGCGCTCATTTTACCATGTAAGTCGATGCTTTCCCCATATTTCTTGTTTCCATTGCATGTCATGATTAATTTATCGAAGATTTAGGTGTGCTGCATTTGTTGTTGGTATAGTAGGAGTCCATTTTGTTCACCCTTTTTCTAGAAAACTTATCTGCGCAATATTTTCTGGAGGATGCACAACACTTGTGTCATGATAAGATTCTGAACGTACTTTTTTTAGTTCTCGAATAAACCTAAACATGTGTTGGATGTTAGATATAAAAATCAGTTGATATACCAAGAAAATGCATATATATCGCATTAGCAATGGAATTACGGGATAATCGATTTTTCCTTCACTGCATACTGTGCCAACTGTATGGGCATGTGCCAGTGCATGAATTTGTGGTGGCTGATTTGTGTCTGTCATTGGGTATGTTTTATGCAGCCCCTTATTGTTTTATGCATTTTAATTTCAGGCCCTTATTGTCTTCTTGATTACAATATGTGTATATTCATATGAGAAATGTGAAATGGAGGAACTCTCAATGGTTGCACTATCTGGATGCATTTGGTTACAGGCTTTCGTTGTGACAATGGACACAAAGTAAGTTTTTGTGGTTACTTTGTAGGCATAAGAGTAGGAGTGGCTTATGATATATTGCTGACATTATCTTCTGTCTCTTCAGCTCATTCACTTACATACAAATCATTCTCATATGGGGAAATCTTGTGGCCTTCTACGTGTTCAATTTGATACTCAGTGCAGTGCCGATCCTTCAGATGTATACAATCATGTTTCGTCTGTGCCGGCAACCTTCATACTGGATCACCATGGCTGTAAGTCAACTCTTGTTAAACTTCACTACCTGGTTTAGTTACAATTATGGCCTGACCTTTTTTCCACTACATGGTGAAACTGTCTTGGCCCAGCTCATTGTTGTAGCAGGAATGGGTCCGGTGATGGCTTTGAGATGCCTCAGAACCTTGTATCGACCTAGCGCCATCGACATACTGCAGCAGATTGAACTGACCAACGGATGTACCCAAACACCCAGAAATCTGGAGCCTGCACTTAAGTCGGCAAGAATCCACCTCACTAATTTACTGACTGGTTTGCGCAGAAGCAGGGCTTCTGATTATCAGCCTTTGCTTTCAGATTCTGCGGAGTCCACAGGATCAGCCGTGAATGTATTGGCAGGCGGGAGATAGAACCGACTACCTTTTAATTACAATATAGGAGTTTCTTAGAATAACACACAATAAACTCAAACAACCTAGCTAACGCATAGAAATTTACTGATCTAATGCCTCTGTATGACTGTATATCGTGGTAACCCCTTGCATCTCTGCTCGAAAAAATATCGAAGTTGTAGAACGAATTGCTCCAAATTGGGTAGAAACAGTCTTCAGTGACTGTCATCCTTTGCCCTTTTCTTTTCTTTTGCCATTCCTGCATATTTCTACGATATTTGTTTGGGTTACTATTCCAAGATGGCAAGAAGACATTCAACGAACTTAGTAACTATTTTGAGGATGACTTACTCGATCAATCAATTAATCTATGTCCCAATCGTTAACGTGACTATGCACCCACCATCCAATATGCATAGCTAATTGTCGTACTTACGTAATGCTAATGAACATCAACATACACTTTACTGTACTGAAGTTCAGTTGATAAACCTCACGAAGTATTTTACTTCTTAGAGTGGCTTACTCAAGCGCGTCAGTTTCTCGAAAGAAGCAAGGAATATTTGACCAGAATGTCCATTCCCCTTACTTTGAGTTCTACACAATTTGTATTTTTTGAAAAACACCATTTTTTTGGAAACTAATCTAAATGTGAATTTGTAACGAAGAGAGTACCTATTTGACTCGGTGGTTTAAAAAATTGTTAGGTTAAACGATAAAGAGATCATTCCTCTAAACAAATTCATTCGTGTTTGGAAAATCGACATGAGTAACAAAATGTAAAATGCACAGTCCACAAAACAAGTGACACAGCCCGGTCACCGCACCTTTCCCTGCCTGCATGCGTGCTCTGCCGAACCACCGAACCGCAGTTCCTCGGCTTCTCGACGCCGCCCTTGCGCGCGGGCTCCCACCGTTGCCGCCTTCCTACGCCTCACCGGCGTTATCCAATCATGACCCGTTGCGCGACACTTGCGCGCGGCCCGCCCCCGCCGCCCTGCTTTCCCACGGCGGCGACACCTCGCCGGGCGCCCGCGACCTGTTCGACGAAACGCCGCACCGGGACGCGTTGCCCTGCGGCGTTTCGTGGAACGCCGTGATCGCGCGGCACGCCAGGCGCGGGAGCGTCCGCGAAGCGCTGGATGGCTTCGCGCGGATGCACCGCGCCGCGGTGGGGCTCACGGAGGCCACATTCGCGTCGGTGCTGGGGGCATGCGCGCGCGGGCGGCGCTTCGGTGACGGCGTGCAGGCGCACTGCCAGGCGCTGAAGTCCGGCCATGAGAGCTTCGCGCTCGTCGGTGCGTCTCTCATAGACTTCTACTCCTCGTGCTTCGACCTGCGCGCGTGCAGGACGCTCTTCGAGTTTCTGCATCCCGGGAACGAGCTGCTGTGGAGCCCCATGGTTGTCGCCCTCGTCAGGTTCGGTTTGTTAAGCGAGGCTCTGGGCTTGCTCGAGCTCATGCCGGCGCCACGTGACGTGTTTGCGTGGACTGCTGTCATCTCAGGCTATGCGAAGGGTGCAGACGAGTGCTGTGATAAGGCACTAGACCTGTTTGCGCGGTTGGTGGCCGACGTTGATGCCATGCCGAATGAGTACACTTATGACAGTGTTTTGAGGGCTTGTGTCAGGTTAAAAGCACTGGATTTCGGGAGATCTGTTCATGGACGTCTGATTCATAGCGGATTCGAGACTGATCATTTAATCACCAGTGCTCTTATCGATCTTTACTGCAGCTCGGATGCTCTGGATGATGCTCTGCTGGTTTATAATGGCTTGGAAATGCCATCCTTGATCACATCTAATACACTGATTGCACAGCTCACGACGCTGGGCAGGACAAAGGATGCCAAGATGATTTTCTCACAGATGCCAGAGCACAATTCAGGTTCCTACAATCTGATGATTAAAGCATTTGCTACAGAGGGAAATATTGAAGACTGCCAGAGGATTTTCGAGAAGATGCCTCGGAGAAATATGGTGTCCTTAAACTCTATGATGTCCGTGTTGCTCCAGAACGGACGGTTGCACGAGGGCCTGAAGCTATTTGAACAGATCAAGGATGAGAAAGACACAATAACGTGGAATTCTATGATTTCTGGTTACATTCAAAATGATCAGCCTTCTGAGGCTCTAAAGCTGTTTGTGGAAATGTACCGGTTGTCCATTGGATGTAGCCCTTCTACGTTCTCTGCTCTACTGCATGCCTGCGCTTCTATTGGAACACTTGAGCAAGGCAAAATGGTACATGCTAGCCTCTGCAAGTCTTCATTTGAGTCCAATCGCCATGTTGGAACTGCCCTCGCAGATATGTACTTCAAAAGTGGTTGTGTTAGTGATGCACGGTCGGCATTCGGTTTCATCACCTCACCTAATATTGCTTCTTGGACATCACTCATCAATGGGCTTGCGCAGAATGGTCATTGGTTGGAGGCTCTAGTACAATTTGGGAGGATGCTGAGGCGCTATGTAAAGCCCAATGAAATCACTTTCCTGGGCCTCCTTATGGCTACTGCTCGTGCTGGTTTGGTTGACAAGGGGATAAAAATCTTTCACTCTATGGAACACTATGGACTAGTTCCAACTGTTGAGCATTATACTTGTGCTGTCGATCTTCTTGGTCGAACCGGACGTGTCAGAGAAGCTGAGAGATTCATCTCTGAAATGCCTGTTCCAGCAGATGGTGTGGTTTGGGGAGCCCTACTTACTGCTTGTTGGTACTCGATGGACTTGGAGATGGGTGAGAAAGTTGCTCAAAAGTTGTTTTGCATGGGCACAAAGCATAGATCTGCATACATTGCAATGTCTAACATCTATGCTAAATTGAAAAAATGGGAAAATGTTGTGATGATAAGGACAAGATTGAGAAATCTCGATGCAAAAAAGGAACCAGGTTGCAGTTGGATTGAGGTAAAAGATATTGTTCATGTTTTCCTTGTAGATGACCAGAATCATCCAGAAAGAGAGAAAATCCACTCAATGCTGAATGATGTTGTATCTAATATATCATTGCATTCTGAATCTGATGATAATTTACATGTTATGCAATGCCTAAGCAATTGAGCTAATGTTTGATTGAAAGAAAGGCTCAAAAATAGGTCTCTGGTGATTTTTTTTGTGCCTGCTTGATCACTGTGTTTGGGTAGTGAAAAACTGGAAGCCTGGATTCACGTGAGTGCCTCGCTTCATAACCTGAGAGTCTGGATTCACCAATGGTAACAAACATTGTCTGCCTTTGACATTTCTTAGTGTAAATTCTACGTTAATCTGCCTACGGAAGTAGATTAGGCATACTTTCTGTAGAAGGTAGAAGCAAAACATCAGTGAACTGTAAATTGTAAGACTCAACTGTGCAGAATTCAAAAATCAGTAACTGAACCTAGCAACTGAGACAACCAACTTTTGTAGTCTATTCCATTTTGAATAATAAATATATCTTTTGAAGCAGCTATCAGAATCGTTCTAGTCAGATGGTTTCTCTTTTCTTTTTGTACATATATATTCCAACAACTTGTCACTTAACTATTTACCACTGTAGCAATTTTGATGAGACATTTTTCCCCCTACATCTATAGAATTATCACTAAAAAGATTTTGTTGGTGTTGTACACTTGTAGGTACTTAACATAATAGTTTATGGAATAAAACGCAAGGTTGAAATTGCTACAGGTAAATAACTACAAGTAGGGTGTGCCCAGTGCCGTAGGCTGCCGCACTGCGTGGGGTCTAGGAAAGGGTGTTAGCAAACAGCCTTATCCGCATACTGTACAATGTGCAGAGGCTAGGCTCAAACCCTGGACCTTCTGGTCACAGACGGTATGCTCTACCGCTACATCAGGGCTGCCCTTTTTAATGATATAACTACAAACAGAGATTTTATGTCTAGACTTCATGGAAGGGTACACTTTTGATACATTATTTTGTGCATCCAAAGAGTGGAAACAAAGATCAGTTGAACTCTGCAAAATTTCAGTCTATTTGTATAACTTCTTTTGCTGGGACCGTCTTACAATTCTGGGTTAGGAGATCGATATTTCAGTGTGTCATATCCATGGTTTAGCTTACCGCCAAAAATCGGTCGGTTACCGCGGTAACCGGACTAACCGGTCTGGCGTAGCAGCGAACGGCCGGTTTATCACAAAAACTGAGCTAAGTCACTATTGCAAAAACGGTAACCGTTCGGTTTCTTTAATTTACAGTTCGGTTTTTAGCGGTTTAAGGGTTTTGTTATCATGGTGATATCTCTGGTATTTAAATATAAGCTGGCTTAAGGTATCAGCACCGTTGTTTAGGGGAAGACTGAAGAGCGCCATTTTTTCTTGTTTGGAAAATTGTTGTTAGAGCTGGGACAAATTCCTGTGGGGTCGAAGCCAGAAATGATATTATAAAAAAACTGTAATAATGATGCCAGTTATCCGTTGCATCTAGAGGTGGCCAAATGGGCCGTGTTTCGTGGGCCGCCCGAATGCCCGCAAAAAAGCTTGGCACGAATCCGGCACTGTTCGAAATAATTTTGTGCCAGACCAGCCCGGCACGATGCTACGGGTTGTGCTTGGGCCGAGGCCTTGGTCCGGTGGGCGGCACGGCACGGTCTGAAATGTTGGTATTAAATATAAATATATTATATATCTACCTCTACTCGAATGAGTGAATTCAGTCAAGTGGGAATGCATTTTTCTCTCAACCAAGAGGTTGCAAGTTCCATTCTCCTCTCAGTTTTTGCTCCTTTATTATCACTAATGGGCTGCATATTTGATTTTAGACGTCATCGTAGTGGGCCTAACGGGCTGGCCCGATGTGTTTTTCCTCTTAGTTTTTGCTCCTTTATCCTCACTAATGGGTTGCATATTTGATTTTGGACCGTTATTGTAGTGGGCCTAACGGGTCGGCCAGATATGTTTAACATATTTTGTGTCGTGTCGTGGCCGACACCTCTACCCGTGGGCTGATACGGCACGACCCAGTAGTAAATTCGTGTCATGTCGATATTAAACGAACCGTGCTTTCACGAGCCTGGACCGTGCGGTGCCGGTGGCACGTTTAGCCACCTATAGTTGCATCATGAAAAAAGTGTCAAATGGGCCATACAAATCTTATTCCTGTGGTGAAAGAGGGTCGAGTGTTCGTGAGCCTTCGTCGTACCAAACAAAAGATAGTGACCTTGGTAACTGGTACATTTTG